>CATORF010000962.1:20000-22500 GCA_951804975.1 Anthophora plumipes
GAGCAGCTTTGCCCATCTCTTCTCTAGATCCGAGGTGTTTTGGATCTCTGATGTTCCTTCGCTTAGCCTTCGTTTGGCCTTAAGGATTTCTAGCGAAAGATAGGACGAGGTTAGCTCTTTCCCTCTGGCCATTTTGTCCAATCTTTCTTTCCTTCTGAGTGGCATAAGCCATCTCATTGACGGTATAGATAGTCCACCGTCTTTGCTGTTTGCATGTACGTAGGCTTTGACTGTGTCATGCGGTAGCCCCGTCCATTTCTTGACTGCGTTTCGTGTAGTGCAGTCTATTTTCTTGAGTTTACTCAAGGTAACATTTCCCAGGGTCATTAGGTGATAGAGTCCTGGTAGGACCATGACCCTGAGTGCAAATAGACGTTGTTGGGGCTTGAGAGGAGCCTTTGAAAGCTTGTCTAGTGCGGTTTTTAGCGAGGATATATCCTCGTTCCTGGAGCATCCTTCAGGTGTGAAGGGTATGCCCAGATATGTCCATTCGTCTTCTCTGCTTAGTGCAGGTAGTGTTCGATTTTGACACTCGAAAGCAATTTTCGCATCCACCACCGACTTTTTGACGTGTGGTATGTTTCTAATAGATACAGTGAAGGACTTTGCGGCATTCATGTTAAGTCCACACTGTGACAGGTAATCAGTGGCTCGGTTGATTAGCCTTTGGAGCCCATTTGGTGTTGATGCCACTAGGATCATGTCGTCCGCGTAAGCGAGCGCATTGTAATGGGCTCCATCGATATCGACCCCTACTTCAGGTGGTAGAAGTAATAGGAGTTCGTCAATTATCATGTTAAACAATATAGGTGATAGGGGGTCACCTTGTTTAACTCCACATGTGGGGTGGATTGGGTCTGATTCCCATTTCTCACACGTCAGTCGTGTTGTACTCGCCTCGTAAGCGCTCATTATGTAGTTGACTAGAGGGGTTGGTAGTCCCTTAGTCAACATGGTGTCTTTTATGGTTTTGTGTGACACCATATCGAAGGCTTTTGCTATGTCCAGTGAGGCTAGGTAGACAGGTTTAAAGTTTTGGCGGTGGTAGCGCAGGATCAAGTCCAGCTCAAATACATTGTTTGCGCACCCGTCCATTGGCCTGAAGGCCGTTTGCCTTCCATCAAGCGCAATGTTCTTTAGTAAGCGTGTAGATAGGATTTTGTGGAACGTCCTTGTGATCACAGAGGACACTGTGATCGGCCTGAAATTGCCAGGTTCGGCCGCATCGTCTTTCTTTGGAATCAGAGTTGTTCTTGATTCCATCAGCCTTTTTGGAAGCTTCCCAATGATCATGAAGATGTTAAATATCCTCGCTAGAATTTCTAGCGGGACCGCTCTTAATTCACGTGTAGTTAGGCCGTCTGGGCCTGGAGCGGTTGAGATCTCTGGGAAAGCTTTTTGTGTTTCTTTGGGGGCTATGGGTAGCCATAGCTCCCCTAGTACCTGGGAATTTCCCCTTATTCCAGGTGACCGGTCGCTCTGTCCGGTCATAACCTTTTTCCAGAAAGGAATCATTATTTCTTTAGCAGGTGTTAGTGCTGTCGATTTGTCCTTTAGGAGTGCCTTTAGACAGTTATAAGGGTTCCTGGACCAGGCCCTTTGCGTCAGCGCGTATTCAAGTCGACGCTCTTTCCTTCTTGTAAGGGGTTTCTTGGGTGCCACATTGCCCATCTTACTTATTCTGTCGCTTTGAGGTGGAAAAATGTGCAGTAAATATGAATCCACCTCGAGCGCTATTCTTTCGTTTGTCCAATTGGACGCATTTTTGCAGATCTGATTTAGGTGATCTGCTTGGAACGTAGTGTATTTGAGAGGTTCCAAATTGCTTAGGGTGTCTTTAATTATGTTAGTCAGATCGTCACCCATTGTATCTGATCGCTGTGGGTGGTCTGACATTGGTATGGTCGCTTTATCGTTCTCGAGTTCGTTTATGTACTTGAGTACCATATCTCGGTACTTTTGGGCTCGTCTCTGTCCTTTTATGGATTCCAGAGAGCGGTCCGGGAAGAGAGGCTGTAGGGCTTGATTTATAAATCGCGCGCCTTGTTTCGTCACCTTAGCCTCTTCTCGTGCGAGGAGAGCCAGCTCCTCTGCACTCCAACGTGCTTTAACAATAGTTATATTTTCACATTGCTTTTCATCGTGCCAGTTTTTGTGCGTTCGCTGTTCATGAACGCCTCGTCCGCGTACGGTTGCAAAAGATCGGCCGCAACCGGGCATCCTGCAATCGAAGGATTCAGAGGGACGTACTTCCACTCCTGCGAGGGTCGGGCCGGAAGAGCCTGAGGGCTCCCCAGCATTTAAAATAGTCCTATCCGGTTCATCCGAGGCTAAAATTTTAAAAATAGTGCCGACATTATACTGGTCGAGAGGGCTGGCAACCCGCAAGACCAAAACTCGCAGAGGCAGCTCTTTGTTTCTCCCTTAGAGGAGGTATCCTGAAGGGATACTGTGCAACGGGAACCATCGAGAAGGTGGCTGCTTGCTAACCATGACTGTA
>CATORF010000962.1:27500-30000 GCA_951804975.1 Anthophora plumipes
CTCAAGTACTTTTTCGGAATCACACTGGAAACCGAGACTCGAACACCTCCAACCAGCGCCACAGAAGGAGGTGTCGAGCGTCACCATTTCGTAACGGTAGAACCGTGTACGCATCGACCGAAGTCGACTAGGCGACACAAAAGTGTGTCCGAGACGAAATTCGCCGGCACGTGCAAGCAAGCACGTCACCAGCGACCAGGCGCAAAGAACATTTTCCAACATAAAAATTGAAAAAGAAACCATCGAAGGATTGAGGAGGAGGAAACGACGGGGATACCCCGATACAAAGAATCCTCGTTCGACCTCGCACCTTCGGAAGAGTATACGCAAAGAATGGCAGTGCCCGTACACGCACTCTGTGGCACTTGAACGCAATAGCCGTAGGCGAAATTCAACAGAAGCACGGAAGCTAATTAACGGCATAGACGATGGGTCTTTCTTCCCAAATAGCCGACGACGAAGACCAGAACAGCCTTGCCGCGGAATGGGAGTCCGACTATATCATCATCTTTTGCATGCGTATTGCTTTTGAAACTGGAGCAGCAAAAAAAAAAGAGCGTGCGAAGAACTTCGACGGACCCGCGGAGGCTTGATACGGCTTCGACCGGTCTTTCGTCCCAATAGCCGACGACGAAGGTTAAAACAACTTTGTCGCGGAACGGGTGTCCGACTCCGACGTCTTTGAAGCGCGCAAAGCAACCGTGTTCCTCCTACTGGCTAATGAGCAGGCGAAGAACTTCAACGGACCCGCGGAGGCTTGATACGGCTTCGACCGGCCTTTCGTCCCAATAGCCGACGACGAAGGTTAAAGCAACCATGCCGCGGAACGGGTGTCCGACTCCGACGTCTTTGAAGCGCGCAAAGCGACCATCAGTCCTCACTCCTCTCTCCTCCTACTGCTGCTGTTTAGAGTGCTGGTGAATTTCAACGGACGCGCGGAGGCTTGATACGGCTTCGACCGGTCTTTCGTCCCAGTAACCGACGACGAAGGTTAAAACAACCTTGTCGCGGAACGGGTGTCCGACTCCGACGTCTTTGAAGCGCGCAAAGCGACCGTGTTCCTCCTACTGCTAGTGAGCAGGCGAAGAACTTCAACGGACCCGCGGAGGCTTGATACGGCTTCGACCGGTCTTTCGTCCCAATAGCCGACGACGAAGGTTAAAACAACCTTGTCGCGGAACGGGTGTCCGACTCCGACGTCTTTGAAGCGCGCAAAGCGACCGTGTTCCTCCTACTGCTAGTGAGCAGGCGAAGAACTTCAACGGACCCGCGGAGGCTTGATACGGCTTCGACCGGTCTTTCGTCCCAATAGCCGACGACGAAGGTTAAAACAACCTTGTCGCGGAACGGGTGTCCGACTCCGACGTCTTTGAAGCGCGCAAAGCGACCGTGTTCCTCCTACTGCTAGTGAGCAGGCGAAGAACTTCAACGGACCCGCGGAGGCTTGATACGGCTTCGACCGGTCTTTCGTCCCAATAGCCGACGACGAAGGTTAAAACAACCTTGTCGCGGAACGGGTGTCCGACTCCGACGTCTTTGAAGCGCGCAAAGCGACCGTGTTCCTCCTACTGCTAGTGAGCAGGCGAAGAACTTCAACGGACCCGCGGAGGCTTGATACGGCTTCGACCGGTCTTTCGTCCCAATAGCCGACGACGAAGGTTAAAACAACCTTGTCGCGGAACGGGTGTCCGACTCCGACGTCTTTGAAGCGCGCAAAGCGACCGTGTTCCTCCTCTGCCTCTGAATATGTTCGAGATTATTTGCGTTCGATTGAGATTGCGATCGCAGGGCGAAACATTCCATAACTCCTTGCGTTCCATCTTCGTGGTTACCCGGTACTTCCGTCCCTTTAGGACACGCATTTCGGGGACCTGTCGAAACGCTGGAGGAGTACGATTACCACGGATCGCATTTGAATCGAAAGGTAGGTGCGTCGTCTCTTGGACACGGGGTAATTTTTTCTGGTTACGTTCACCAGTTTTGTTTTCTCTACCTAAAAGGTATGACAGAGTCGATGCATGTTTGTATCTCTTCCCGTTTGTCGCAAGAGAGAGACCTTCTCCCTCTTAGTGATTCTGTGATCTGGGCACGACTCTCTCTGTATTTCGGCGCTTGTTACGTGAGCCACGGGCTACGTTGGACGGGAGACCAGGCTCCGCACGTAAGCCATCGTGTGTGTTCCCGTGGCAGCACGATGCTAGTCAGTAGTAGTTTACGTTTTTAAAGAAAAAAAAACGCCACTAATACGATGACGAGGCATTCAGTTACCTTTATTTATAGTCTTGCGACTTTTCTTTAGTATGTGCCATGTTCGATTCCCCTGGGGGATAACGAAACACGGTTTTGGTTGAGAGTCATAGTTACGTTCTTACGCCACTAATACGATGGCGAGTCATTCAGCTACCTTTATTTATAGTCTTGCGACTTTTCTTTATTATGTGCCATGTTCGATTCCCCTGGGGGATAACGAAACACGGTTTTGGTTGAGAGTTATAGTTAC
>CATORF010000962.1:32500-47500 GCA_951804975.1 Anthophora plumipes
CGATAAAACGAACGTACAGGTCACCAACACCCCGGCAGGGTGCTCGCCACATATAGGCCATTCGGTCAAAGACACCGACCCGTGGCAATGCTGTGAAGAGAATTATCCAGGACGACGCAAGGAGATAGAACAGTCGAAAGAACTACAAGAGTCCTACCGAGGAGCGGTGACTGCTTCTCAACCGAGGTCATAGAATAGCCACACGCCCGCTCCGCTCCACGCCAAGCGCGTCGGATCGTCGTCTCTCTTATAGATACGAAACGAGCGGCCGGGCGGTCGGCGACGCCTGGGCTACGCCACGCGCACTTACCGTGCGAACTCGCTAAACGAGCGCGCCAACCGGAAGGCGCGTTGGAACTTAAACGATCAAAACACGCACCTCAAGAAAAAGGACGCAAAAAAAATTATACCAGGCCCTTCAGCAAGATTATAGCAAGCATACGAAAAAAAAAATTTTCAAAAATGTTAAAATTTTTTTTCGGCGCAGGTAAAAAATTTTTAAAAAAGGATGTATTTAAAAACAAACTGCAGACTAATGTGTAGAATGAACATACGCACCTACACGTATAAAACAAATTGTAAGTCCACCTGACGGTTTTCGAGAAAAACTCAAGAAACCGACCGCTTTCGGAGTTTCTCCGAGCGGCCGAGGCGAATTTTTCTAAGTCCCTGCGCGCCGTAGCCTGGCCGTACGTGCGACGCGTGTAACTTCGCCCGTTCGGATCGTTGTTGCGCCCGATCTACGGGTCGGATCGAGGAGACAGCTATATGGTTCGCTTCGCATTGCTACTGGCTACGTGATGAGCGTGAAACATTTTGCAAAATCGAAAATTTTTCGTTCGGTCCAGGTGGAAAATTTTCAAAAAAATTTTCGGACGGACGGGAACGTTAGATCATTGTGTGGGACGCCGAGACGGACACGTACGTGCAAAAAAAGTGTATGGTCGACCTGACGGTTTTCGAGAAAAACTCAAGAAACCGACCGCTTTCGGAGTTTCTCCGAGCGGCCGAGGCGAATTTTTCTAAGTCCCTGCGCGCCGTAGCCTGGCCGTACGTGCGACGCGTGTAACTTCGCCCGTTCGGATCGTTGTTGCGCCCGATCTACGGGTCGGATCGAGGAGACAGCTATATGGTTCGCTTCGCATTGCTACTGGCTACGTGATGAGCGTGAAACATTTTGCAAAATCGAAAATTTTTCGTTCGGTCCAGGTGGAAAATTTTCAAAAAAATTTTCGGACGGACGGGAACGTTAGATCATTGTGTGGGACGCCGAGACGGACACGTACGTGCAAAAAAAGTGTATGGTCGACCTGACGGTTTTCGAGAAAAACTCAAGAAACCGACCGCTTTCGGAGTTTCTCCGAGCGGCCGAGGCGAATTTTTCTAAGTCCCTGCGCGCCGTAGCCTGGCCGTACGTGCGACGCGTGTAACTTCGCCCGTTCGGATCGTTGTTGCGCCCGATCTACGGGTCGGATCGAGGAGACAGCTATATGGTTCGCTTCGCATTGCTACTGGCTACGTGATGAGCGTGAAACATTTTGCAAAATCGAAAATTTTTCGTTCGGTCCAGGTGGAAAATTTTCAAAAAAATTTTCGGACGGACGGGAACGTTAGATCATTGTGTGGGACGCCGAGACGGACACGTACGTGCAAAAAAAGTGTATGGTCGACCTGACGGTTTTCGAGAAAAACTCAAGAAACCGACCGCTTTCGGAGTTTCTCCGAGCGGCCGAGGCGAATTTTTCTAAGTCCCTGCGCGCCGTAGCCTGGCCGTACGTGCGACGCGTGTAACTTCGCCCGTTCGGATCGTTGTTGCGCCCGATCTACGGGTCGGATCGAGGAGACAGCTATATGGTTCGCTTCGCATTGCTACTGGCTACGTGATGAGCGTGAAACATTTTGCAAAATCGAAAATTTTTCGTTCGGTCCAGGTGGAAAATTTTCAAAAAAATTTTCGGACGGACGGGAACGTTAGATCATTGTGTGGGACGCCGAGACGGACACGTACGTGCAAAAAAAGTGTATGGTCGACCTGACGGTTTTCGAGAAAAACTCAAGAAACCGACCGCTTTCGGAGTTTCTCCGAGCGGCCGAGGCGAATTTTTCTAAGTCCCTGCGCGCCGTAGCCTGGCCGTACGTGCGACGCGTGTAACTTCGCCCGTTCGGATCGTTGTTGCGCCCGATCTACGGGTCGGATCGAGGAGACAGCTATATGGTTCGCTTCGCATTGCTACTGGCTACGTGATGAGCGTGAAACATTTTGCAAAATCGAAAATTTTTCGTTCGGTCCAGGTGGAAAATTTTCAAAAAAATTTTCGGACGGACGGGAACGTTAGATCATTGTGTGGGACGCCGAGACGGACACGTACGTGCAAAAAAAGTGTATGGTCGACCTGACGGTTTTCGAGAAAAACTCAAGAAACCGACCGCTTTCGGAGTTTCTCCGAGCGGCCGAGGCGAATTTTTCTAAGTCCCTGCGCGCCGTAGCCTGGCCGTACGTGCGACGCGTGTAACTTCGCCCGTTCGGATCGTTGTTGCGCCCGATCTACGGGTCGGATCGAGGAGACAGCTATATGGTTCGCTTCGCATTGCTACTGGCTACGTGATGAGCGTGAAACATTTTGCAAAATCGAAAATTTTTCGTTCGGTCCAGGTGGAAAATTTTCAAAAAAATTTTCGGACGGACGGGAACGTTAGATCATTGTGTGGGACGCCGAGACGGACACGTACGTGCAAAAAAAGTGTATGGTCGACCTGACGGTTTTCGAGAAAAACTCAAGAAACCGACCGCTTTCGGAGTTTCTCCGAGCGGCCGAGGCGAATTTTTCTAAGTCCCTGCGCGCCGTAGCCTGGCCGTACGTGCGACGCGTGTAACTTCGCCCGTTCGGATCGTTGTTGCGCCCGATCTACGGGTCGGATCGAGGAGACAGCTATATGGTTCGCTTCGCATTGCTACTGGCTACGTGATGAGCGTGAAACATTTTGCAAAATCGAAAATTTTTCGTTCGGTCCAGGTGGAAAATTTTCAAAAAAATTTTCGGACGGACGGGAACGTTAGATCATTGTGTGGGACGCCGAGACGGACACGTACGTGCAAAAAAAGTGTATGGTCGACCTGACGGTTTTCGAGAAAAACTCAAGAAACCGACCGCTTTCGGAGTTTCTCCGAGCGGCCGAGGCGAATTTTTCTAAGTCCCTGCGCGCCGTAGCCTGGCCGTACGTGCGACGCGTGTAACTTCGCCCGTTCGGATCGTTGTTGCGCCCGATCTACGGGTCGGATCGAGGAGACAGCTATATGGTTCGCTTCGCATTGCTACTGGCTACGTGATGAGCGTGAAACATTTTGCAAAATCGAAAATTTTTCGTTCGGTCCAGGTGGAAAATTTTCAAAAAAATTTTCGGACGGACGGGAACGTTAGATCATTGTGTGGGACGCCGAGACGGACACGTACGTGCAACAAAAAGTGTATGGTCGACCTGACGGTTTTCGAGAAAAACTCAAGAAACCGACCGCTTTCGGAGTTTCTCCGAGCGGCCGAGGCGAATTTTTCTAAGTCCCTGCGCGCCGTAGCCTGGCCGTACGTGCGACGCGTGTAACTTCGCCCGTTCGGATCGTTGTTGCGCCCGATCTACGGGTCGGATCGAGGAGACAGCTATATGGTTCGCTTCGCATTGCTACTGGCTACGTGATGAGCGTGAAACATTTTGCAAAATCGAAAATTTTTCGTTCGGTCCAGGTGGAAAATTTTCAAAAAAATTTTCGGACGGACGGGAACGTTAGATCATTGTGTGGGACGCCGAGACGGACACGTACGTGCAAAAAAAGTGTATGGTCGACCTGACGGTTTTCGAGAAAAACTCAAGAAACCGACCGCTTTCGGAGTTTCTCCGAGCGGCCGAGGCGAATTTTTCTAAGTCCCTGCGCGCCGTAGCCTGGCCGTACGTGCGACGCGTGTAACTTCGCCCGTTCGGATCGTTGTTGCGCCCGATCTACGGGTCGGATCGAGGAGACAGCTATATGGTTCGCTTCGCATTGCTACTGGCTACGTGATGAGCGTGAAACATTTTGCAAAATCGAAAATTTTTCGTTCGGTCCAGGTGGAAAATTTTCAAAAAAATTTTCGGACGGACGGGAACGTTAGATCATTGTGTGGGACGCCGAGACGGACACGTACGTGCAAAAAAAGTGTATGGTCGACCTGACGGTTTTCGAGAAAAACTCAAGAAACCGACCGCTTTCGGAGTTTCTCCGAGCGGCCGAGGCGAATTTTTCTAAGTCCCTGCGCGCCGTAGCCTGGCCGTACGTGCGACGCGTGTAACTTCGCCCGTTCGGATCGTTGTTGCGCCCGATCTACGGGTCGGATCGAGGAGACAGCTATATGGTTCGCTTCGCATTGCTACTGGCTACGTGATGAGCGTGAAACATTTTGCAAAATCGAAAATTTTTCGTTCGGTCCAGGTGGAAAATTTTCAAAAAAATTTTCGGACGGACGGGAACGTTAGATCATTGTGTGGGACGCCGAGACGGACACGTACGTGCAAAAAAAGTGTATGGTCGACCTGACGGTTTTCGAGAAAAACTCAAGAAACCGACCGCTTTCGGAGTTTCTCCGAGCGGCCGAGGCGAATTTTTCTAAGTCCCTGCGCGCCGTAGCCTGGCCGTACGTGCGACGCGTGTAACTTCGCCCGTTCGGATCGTTGTTGCGCCCGATCTACGGGTCGGATCGAGGAGACAGCTATATGGTTCGCTTCGCATTGCTACTGGCTACGTGATGAGCGTGAAACATTTTGCAAAATCGAAAATTTTTCGTTCGGTCCAGGTGGAAAATTTTCAAAAAAATTTTCGGACGGACGGGAACGTTAGATCATTGTGTGGGACGCCGAGACGGACACGTACGTGCAAAAAAAGTGTATGGTCGACCTGACGGTTTTCGAGAAAAACTCAAGAAACCGACCGCTTTCGGAGTTTCTCCGAGCGGCCGAGGCGAATTTTTCTAAGTCCCTGCGCGCCGTAGCCTGGCCGTACGTGCGACGCGTGTAACTTCGCCCGTTCGGATCGTTGTTGCGCCCGATCTACGGGTCGGATCGAGGAGACAGCTATATGGTTCGCTTCGCATTGCTACTGGCTACGTGATGAGCGTGAAACATTTTGCAAAATCGAAAATTTTTCGTTCGGTCCAGGTGGAAAATTTTCAAAAAAATTTTCGGACGGACGGGAACGTTAGATCATTGTGTGGGACGCCGAGACGGACACGTACGTGCAAAAAAAGTGTATGGTCGACCTGACGGTTTTCGAGAAAAACTCAAGAAACCGACCGCTTTCGGAGTTTCTCCGAGCGGCCGAGGCGAATTTTTCTAAGTCCCTGCGCGCCGTAGCCTGGCCGTACGTGCGACGCGTGTAACTTCGCCCGTTCGGATCGTTGTTGCGCCCGATCTACGGGTCGGATCGAGGAGACAGCTATATGGTTCGCTTCGCATTGCTACTGGCTACGTGATGAGCGTGAAACATTTTGCAAAATCGAAAATTTTTCGTTCGGTCCAGGTGGAAAATTTTCAAAAAAATTTTCGGACGGACGGGAACGTTAGATCATTGTGTGGGACGCCGAGACGGACACGTACGTGCAAAAAAAGTGTATGGTCGACCTGACGGTTTTCGAGAAAAACTCAAGAAACCGACCGCTTTCGGAGTTTCTCCGAGCGGCCGAGGCGAATTTTTCTAAGTCCCTGCGCGCCGTAGCCTGGCCGTACGTGCGACGCGTGTAACTTCGCCCGTTCGGATCGTTGTTGCGCCCGATCTACGGGTCGGATCGAGGAGACAGCTATATGGTTCGCTTCGCATTGCTACTGGCTACGTGATGAGCGTGAAACATTTTGCAAAATCGAAAATTTTTCGTTCGGTCCAGGTGGAAAATTTTCAAAAAAATTTTCGGACGGACGGGAACGTTAGATCATTGTGTGGGACGCCGAGACGGACACGTACGTGCAAAAAAAGTGTATGGTCGACCTGACGGTTTTCGAGAAAAACTCAAGAAACCGACCGCTTTCGGAGTTTCTCCGAGCGGCCGAGGCGAATTTTTCTAAGTCCCTGCGCGCCGTAGCCTGGCCGTACGTGCGACGCGTGTAACTTCGCCCGTTCGGATCGTTGTTGCGCCCGATCTACGGGTCGGATCGAGGAGACAGCTATATGGTTCGCTTCGCATTGCTACTGGCTACGTGATGAGCGTGAAACATTTTGCAAAATCGAAAATTTTTCGTTCGGTCCAGGTGGAAAATTTTCAAAAAAATTTTCGGACGGACGGGAACGTTAGATCATTGTGTGGGACGCCGAGACGGACACGTACGTGCAAAAAAAGTGTATGGTCGACCTGACGGTTTTCGAGAAAAACTCAAGAAACCGACCGCTTTCGGAGTTTCTCCGAGCGGCCGAGGCGAATTTTTCTAAGTCCCTGCGCGCCGTAGCCTGGCCGTACGTGCGACGCGTGTAACTTCGCCCGTTCGGATCGTTGTTGCGCCCGATCTACGGGTCGGATCGAGGAGACAGCTATATGGTTCGCTTCGCATTGCTACTGGCTACGTGATGAGCGTGAAACATTTTGCAAAATCGAAAATTTTTCGTTCGGTCCAGGTGGAAAATTTTCAAAAAAATTTTCGGACGGACGGGAACGTTAGATCATTGTGTGGGACGCCGAGACGGACACGTACGTGCAAAAAAAGTGTATGGTCGACCTGACGGTTTTCGAGAAAAACTCAAGAAACCGACCGCTTTCGGAGTTTCTCCGAGCGGCCGAGGCGAATTTTTCTAAGTCCCTGCGCGCCGTAGCCTGGCCGTACGTGCGACGCGTGTAACTTCGCCCGTTCGGATCGTTGTTGCGCCCGATCTACGGGTCGGATCGAGGAGACAGCTATATGGTTCGCTTCGCATTGCTACTGGCTACGTGATGAGCGTGAAACATTTTGCAAAATCGAAAATTTTTCGTTCGGTCCAGGTGGAAAATTTTCAAAAAAATTTTCGGACGGACGGGAACGTTAGATCATTGTGTGGGACGCCGAGACGGACACGTACGTGCAAAAAAAGTGTATGGTCGACCTGACGGTTTTCGAGAAAAACTCAAGAAACCGACCGCTTTCGGAGTTTCTCCGAGCGGCCGAGGCGAATTTTTCTAAGTCCCTGCGCGCCGTAGCCTGGCCGTACGTGCGACGCGTGTAACTTCGCCCGTTCGGATCGTTGTTGCGCCCGATCTACGGGTCGGATCGAGGAGACAGCTATATGGTTCGCTTCGCATTGCTACTGGCTACGTGATGAGCGTGAAACATTTTGCAAAATCGAAAATTTTTCGTTCGGTCCAGGTGGAAAATTTTCAAAAAAATTTTCGGACGGACGGGAACGTTAGATCATTGTGTGGGACGCCGAGACGGACACGTACGTGCAAAAAAAGTGTATGGTCGACCTGACGGTTTTCGAGAAAAACTCAAGAAACCGACCGCTTTCGGAGTTTCTCCGAGCGGCCGAGGCGAATTTTTCTAAGTCCCTGCGCGCCGTAGCCTGGCCGTACGTGCGACGCGTGTAACTTCGCCCGTTCGGATCGTTGTTGCGCCCGATCTACGGGTCGGATCGAGGAGACAGCTATATGGTTCGCTTCGCATTGCTACTGGCTACGTGATGAGCGTGAAACATTTTGCAAAATCGAAAATTTTTCGTTCGGTCCAGGTGGAAAATTTTCAAAAAAATTTTCGGACGGACGGGAACGTTAGATCATTGTGTGGGACGCCGAGACGGACACGTACGTGCAAAAAAAGTGTATGGTCGACCTGACGGTTTTCGAGAAAAACTCAAGAAACCGACCGCTTTCGGAGTTTCTCCGAGCGGCCGAGGCGAATTTTTCTAAGTCCCTGCGCGCCGTAGCCTGGCCGTACGTGCGACGCGTGTAACTTCGCCCGTTCGGATCGTTGTTGCGCCCGATCTACGGGTCGGATCGAGGAGACAGCTATATGGTTCGCTTCGCATTGCTACTGGCTACGTGATGAGCGTGAAACATTTTGCAAAATCGAAAATTTTTCGTTCGGTCCAGGTGGAAAATTTTCAAAAAAATTTTCGGACGGACGGGAACGTTAGATCATTGTGTGGGACGCCGAGACGGACACGTACGTGCAAAAAAAGTGTATGGTCGACCTGACGGTTTTCGAGAAAAACTCAAGAAACCGACCGCTTTCGGAGTTTCTCCGAGCGGCCGAGGCGAATTTTTCTAAGTCCCTGCGCGCCGTAGCCTGGCCGTACGTGCGACGCGTGTAACTTCGCCCGTTCGGATCGTTGTTGCGCCCGATCTACGGGTCGGATCGAGGAGACAGCTATATGGTTCGCTTCGCATTGCTACTGGCTACGTGATGAGCGTGAAACATTTTGCAAAATCGAAAATTTTTCGTTCGGTCCAGGTGGAAAATTTTCAAAAAAATTTTCGGACGGACGGGAACGTTAGATCATTGTGTGGGACGCCGAGACGGACACGTACGTGCAAAAAAAGTGTATGGTCGACCTGACGGTTTTCGAGAAAAACTCAAGAAACCGACCGCTTTCGGAGTTTCTCCGAGCGGCCGAGGCGAATTTTTCTAAGTCCCTGCGCGCCGTAGCCTGGCCGTACGTGCGACGCGTGTAACTTCGCCCGTTCGGATCGTTGTTGCGCCCGATCTACGGGTCGGATCGAGGAGACAGCTATATGGTTCGCTTCGCATTGCTACTGGCTACGTGATGAGCGTGAAACATTTTGCAAAATCGAAAATTTTTCGTTCGGTCCAGGTGGAAAATTTTCAAAAAAATTTTCGGACGGACGGGAACGTTAGATCATTGTGTGGGACGCCGAGACGGACACGTACGTGCAAAAAAAGTGTATGGTCGACCTGACGGTTTTCGAGAAAAACTCAAGAAACCGACCGCTTTCGGAGTTTCTCCGAGCGGCCGAGGCGAATTTTTCTAAGTCCCTGCGCGCCGTAGCCTGGCCGTACGTGCGACGCGTGTAACTTCGCCCGTTCGGATCGTTGTTGCGCCCGATCTACGGGTCGGATCGAGGAGACAGCTATATGGTTCGCTTCGCATTGCTACTGGCTACGTGATGAGCGTGAAACATTTTGCAAAATCGAAAATTTTTCGTTCGGTCCAGGTGGAAAATTTTCAAAAAAATTTTCGGACGGACGGGAACGTTAGATCATTGTGTGGGACGCCGAGACGGACACGTACGTGCAAAAAAAGTGTATGGTCGACCTGACGGTTTTCGAGAAAAACTCAAGAAACCGACCGCTTTCGGAGTTTCTCCGAGCGGCCGAGGCGAATTTTTCTAAGTCCCTGCGCGCCGTAGCCTGGCCGTACGTGCGACGCGTGTAACTTCGCCCGTTCGGATCGTTGTTGCGCCCGATCTACGGGTCGGATCGAGGAGACAGCTATATGGTTCGCTTCGCATTGCTACTGGCTACGTGATGAGCGTGAAACATTTTGCAAAATCGAAAATTTTTCGTTCGGTCCAGGTGGAAAATTTTCAAAAAAATTTTCGGACGGACGGGAACGTTAGATCATTGTGTGGGACGCCGAGACGGACACGTACGTGCAAAAAAAGTGTATGGTCGACCTGACGGTTTTCGAGAAAAACTCAAGAAACCGACCGCTTTCGGAGTTTCTCCGAGCGGCCGAGGCGAATTTTTCTAAGTCCCTGCGCGCCGTAGCCTGGCCGTACGTGCGACGCGTGTAACTTCGCCCGTTCGGATCGTTGTTGCGCCCGATCTACGGGTCGGATCGAGGAGACAGCTATATGGTTCGCTTCGCATTGCTACTGGCTACGTGATGAGCGTGAAACATTTTGCAAAATCGAAAATTTTTCGTTCGGTCCAGGTGGAAAATTTTCAAAAAAATTTTCGGACGGACGGGAACGTTAGATCATTGTGTGGGACGCCGAGACGGACACGTACGTGCAAAAAAAGTGTATGGTCGACCTGACGGTTTTCGAGAAAAACTCAAGAAACCGACCGCTTTCGGAGTTTCTCCGAGCGGCCGAGGCGAATTTTTCTAAGTCCCTGCGCGCCGTAGCCTGGCCGTACGTGCGACGCGTGTAACTTCGCCCGTTCGGATCGTTGTTGCGCCCGATCTACGGGTCGGATCGAGGAGACAGCTATATGGTTCGCTT
This sequence comes from Anthophora plumipes, assembly GCA_951804975.1. Classification (NCBI taxonomy): domain Eukaryota; kingdom Metazoa; phylum Arthropoda; class Insecta; order Hymenoptera; family Apidae; genus Anthophora; species Anthophora plumipes. The sequence goes on from CATORF010000962.1 coordinate 42,667, forward strand.
CGCATTGCTACTGGCTACGTGATGAGCGTGAAACATTTTGCAAAATCGAAAATTTTTCGTTCGGTCCAGGTGGAAAATTTTCAAAAAAATTTTCGGACGGACGGGAACGTTAGATCATTGTGTGGGACGCCGAGACGGACACGTACGTGCAAAAAAAGTGTATGGTCGACCTGACGGTTTTCGAGAAAAACTCAAGAAACCGACCGCTTTCGGAGTTTCTCCGAGCGGCCGAGGCGAATTTTTCTAAGTCCCTGCGCGCCGTAGCCTGGCCGTACGTGCGACGCGTGTAACTTCGCCCGTTCGGATCGTTGTTGCGCCCGATCTACGGGTCGGATCGAGGAGACAGCTATATGGTTCGCTTCGCATTGCTACTGGCTACGTGATGAGCGTGAAACATTTTGCAAAATCGAAAATTTTTCGTTCGGTCCAGGTGGAAAATTTTCAAAAAAATTTTCGGACGGACGGGAACGTTAGATCATTGTGTGGGACGCCGAGACGGACACGTACGTGCAAAAAAAGTGTATGGTCGACCTGACGGTTTTCGAGAAAAACTCAAGAAACCGACCGCTTTCGGAGTTTCTCCGAGCGGCCGAGGCGAATTTTTCTAAGTCCCTGCGCGCCGTAGCCTGGCCGTACGTGCGACGCGTGTAACTTCGCCCGTTCGGATCGTTGTTGCGCCCGATCTACGGGTCGGATCGAGGAGACAGCTATATGGTTCGCTTCGCATTGCTACTGGCTACGTGATGAGCGTGAAACATTTTGCAAAATCGAAAATTTTTCGTTCGGTCCAGGTGGAAAATTTTCAAAAAAATTTTCGGACGGACGGGAACGTTAGATCATTGTGTGGGACGCCGAGACGGACACGTACGTGCAAAAAAAGTGTATGGTCGACCTGACGGTTTTCGAGAAAAACTCAAGAAACCGACCGCTTTCGGAGTTTCTCCGAGCGGCCGAGGCGAATTTTTCTAAGTCCCTGCGCGCCGTAGCCTGGCCGTACGTGCGACGCGTGTAACTTCGCCCGTTCGGATCGTTGTTGCGCCCGATCTACGGGTCGGATCGAGGAGACAGCTATATGGTTCGCTTCGCATTGCTACTGGCTACGTGATGAGCGTGAAACATTTTGCAAAATCGAAAATTTTTCGTTCGGTCCAGGTGGAAAATTTTCAAAAAAATTTTCGGACGGACGGGAACGTTAGATCATTGTGTGGGACGCCGAGACGGACACGTACGTGCAAAAAAAGTGTATGGTCGACCTGACGGTTTTCGAGAAAAACTCAAGAAACCGACCGCTTTCGGAGTTTCTCCGAGCGGCCGAGGCGAATTTTTCTAAGTCCCTGCGCGCCGTAGCCTGGCCGTACGTGCGACGCGTGTAACTTCGCCCGTTCGGATCGTTGTTGCGCCCGATCTACGGGTCGGATCGAGGAGACAGCTATATGGTTCGCTTCGCATTGCTACTGGCTACGTGATGAGCGTGAAACATTTTGCAAAATCGAAAATTTTTCGTTCGGTCCAGGTGGAAAATTTTCAAAAAAATTTTCGGACGGACGGGAACGTTAGATCATTGTGTGGGACGCCGAGACGGACACGTACGTGCAAAAAAAGTGTATGGTCGACCTGACGGTTTTCGAGAAAAACTCAAGAAACCGACCGCTTTCGGAGTTTCTCCGAGCGGCCGAGGCGAATTTTTCTAAGTCCCTGCGCGCCGTAGCCTGGCCGTACGTGCGACGCGTGTAACTTCGCCCGTTCGGATCGTTGTTGCGCCCGATCTACGGGTCGGATCGAGGAGACAGCTATATGGTTCGCTTCGCATTGCTACTGGCTACGTGATGAGCGTGAAACATTTTGCAAAATCGAAAATTTTTCGTTCGGTCCAGGTGGAAAATTTTCAAAAAAATTTTCGGACGGACGGGAACGTTAGATCATTGTGTGGGACGCCGAGACGGACACGTACGTGCAAAAAAAGTGTATGGTCGACCTGACGGTTTTCGAGAAAAACTCAAGAAACCGACCGCTTTCGGAGTTTCTCCGAGCGGCCGAGGCGAATTTTTCTAAGTCCCTGCGCGCCGTAGCCTGGCCGTACGTGCGACGCGTGTAACTTCGCCCGTTCGGATCGTTGTTGCGCCCGATCTACGGGTCGGATCGAGGAGACAGCTATATGGTTCGCTTCGCATTGCTACTGGCTACGTGATGAGCGTGAAACATTTTGCAAAATCGAAAATTTTTCGTTCGGTCCAGGTGGAAAATTTTCAAAAAAATTTTCGGACGGACGGGAACGTTAGATCATTGTGTGGGACGCCGAGACGGACACGTACGTGCAAAAAAAGTGTATGGTCGACCTGACGGTTTTCGAGAAAAACTCAAGAAACCGACCGCTTTCGGAGTTTCTCCGAGCGGCCGAGGCGAATTTTTCTAAGTCCCTGCGCGCCGTAGCCTGGCCGTACGTGCGACGCGTGTAACTTCGCCCGTTCGGATCGTTGTTGCGCCCGATCTACGGGTCGGATCGAGGAGACAGCTATATGGTTCGCTTCGCATTGCTACTGGCTACGTGATGAGCGTGAAACATTTTGCAAAATCGAAAATTTTTCGTTCGGTCCAGGTGGAAAATTTTCAAAAAAATTTTCGGACGGACGGGAACGTTAGATCATTGTGTGGGACGCCGAGACGGACACGTACGTGCAAAAAAAGTGTATGGTCGACCTGACGGTTTTCGAGAAAAACTCAAGAAACCGACCGCTTTCGGAGTTTCTCCGAGCGGCCGAGGCGAATTTTTCTAAGTCCCTGCGCGCCGTAGCCTGGCCGTACGTGCGACGCGTGTAACTTCGCCCGTTCGGATCGTTGTTGCGCCCGATCTACGGGTCGGATCGAGGAGACAGCTATATGGTTCGCTTCGCATTGCTACTGGCTACGTGATGAGCGTGAAACATTTTGCAAAATCGAAAATTTTTCGTTCGGTCCAGGTGGAAAATTTTCAAAAAAATTTTCGGACGGACGGGAACGTTAGATCATTGTGTGGGACGCCGAGACGGACACGTACGTGCAAAAAAAGTGTATGGTCGACCTGACGGTTTTCGAGAAAAACTCAAGAAACCGACCGCTTTCGGAGTTTCTCCGAGCGGCCGAGGCGAATTTTTCTAAGTCCCTGCGCGCCGTAGCCTGGCCGTACGTGCGACGCGTGTAACTTCGCCCGTTCGGATCGTTGTTGCGCCCGATCTACGGGTCGGATCGAGGAGACAGCTATATGGTTCGCTTCGCATTGCTACTGGCTACGTGATGAGCGTGAAACATTTTGCAAAATCGAAAATTTTTCGTTCGGTCCAGGTGGAAAATTTTCAAAAAAATTTTCGGACGGACGGGAACGTTAGATCATTGTGTGGGACGCCGAGACGGACACGTACGTGCAAAAAAAGTGTATGGTCGACCTGACGGTTTTCGAGAAAAACTCAAGAAACCGACCGCTTTCGGAGTTTCTCCGAGCGGCCGAGGCGAATTTTTCTAAGTCCCTGCGCGCCGTAGCCTGGCCGTACGTGCGACGCGTGTAACTTCGCCCGTTCGGATCGTTGTTGCGCCCGATCTACGGGTCGGATCGAGGAGACAGCTATATGGTTCGCTTCGCATTGCTACTGGCTACGTGATGAGCGTGAAACATTTTGCAAAATCGAAAATTTTTCGTTCGGTCCAGGTGGAAAATTTTCAAAAAAATTTTCGGACGGACGGGAACGTTAGATCATTGTGTGGGACGCCGAGACGGACACGTACGTGCAAAAAAAGTGTATGGTCGACCTGACGGTTTTCGAGAAAAACTCAAGAAACCGACCGCTTTCGGAGTTTCTCCGAGCGGCCGAGGCGAATTTTTCTAAGTCCCTGCGCGCCGTAGCCTGGCCGTACGTGCGACGCGTGTAACTTCGCCCGTTCGGATCGTTGTTGCGCCCGATCTACGGGTCGGATCGAGGAGACAGCTATATGGTTCGCTTCGCATTGCTACTGGCTACGTGATGAGCGTGAAACATTTTGCAAAATCGAAAATTTTTCGTTCGGTCCAGGTGGAAAATTTTCAAAAAAATTTTCGGACGGACGGGAACGTTAGATCATTGTGTGGGACGCCGAGACGGACACGTACGTGCAAAAAAAGTGTATGGTCGACCTGACGGTTTTCGAGAAAAACTCAAGAAACCGACCGCTTTCGGAGTTTCTCCGAGCGGCCGAGGCGAATTTTTCTAAGTCCCTGCGCGCCGTAGCCTGGCCGTACGTGCGACGCGTGTAACTTCGCCCGTTCGGATCGTTGTTGCGCCCGATCTACGGGTCGGATCGAGGAGACAGCTATATGGTTCGCTTCGCATTGCTACTGGCTACGTGATGAGCGTGAAACATTTTGCAAAATCGAAAATTTTTCGTTCGGTCCAGGTGGAAAATTTTCAAAAAAATTTTCGGACGGACGGGAACGTTAGATCATTGTGTGGGACGCCGAGACGGACACGTACGTGCAAAAAAAGTGTATGGTCGACCTGACGGTTTTCGAGAAAAACTCAAGAAACCGACCGCTTTCGGAGTTTCTCCGAGCGGCCGAGGCGAATTTTTCTAAGTCCCTGCGCGCCGTAGCCTGGCCGTACGTGCGACGCGTGTAACTTCGCCCGTTCGGATCGTTGTTGCGCCCGATCTACGGGTCGGATCGAGGAGACAGCTATATGGTTCGCTTCGCATTGCTACTGGCTACGTGATGAGCGTGAAACATTTTGCAAAATCGAAAATTTTTCGTTCGGTCCAGGTGGAAAATTTTCAAAAAAATTTTCGGACGGACGGGAACGTTAGATCATTGTGTGGGACGCCGAGACGGACA
>CATORF010000962.1:55000-69697 GCA_951804975.1 Anthophora plumipes
TTCCCATGTTCGACGAACGTGGCTGGGTTTGGCGACAGACGACGAGCGGACTTGTTAACCGCAACGGTACACCTACTGCCTAAGTTCCCACACATCAGCGTTCGGAGAAAGATACCTCGCACGATGTTCCTCTCGTAGAGCACACAACACTCCAGGATAGTATTTGCCTTGCAACGACGACCCTTAAACATCCACCACGACGGTGTACATTGTTCTGCAGCAGAGAGTAGTGTTGTACAGTATTGTTGAAGAGACAGGAGAGGGAATGCAAAAAATTTCCTATATCCCTGGGGCCATTCCGAACAACGATCTGCAATACCCAACACCGCGTAGGTGCTAGACACACCACCGGGTAGGTGCACGACCATTCGGACGCACTCCATTTGAACAATCTCGATGTCTCCAATTCACTTCTCTCTAGACTGAGTTCAAAACTTCTCTCTTTCAGTCTAGCACGATGAAATCGTTTCAGACGACGTAGGGAGCGCGGTCCTTGCATACTCAAGATTGCGAACCATCAATATGAGCGTATTACGCGAAACGACCACAAGGAGACTGTATTACGACGGAGCGGTACACGGTGGGCGGTCGCATCGCGACGCACGCAAGCCACCAGCACGCAAGTCCGTACGATTTTATCGTTCCTGTGAAACGTTCGCATAATATTTTCGCAACATATGCGTAGAACACAAATCGAGGCATGCCCGCGGCAAACGCCGACGAACGCCCAACAATCGCTCGTACGCCACGTTCTCTCCAGCGGCTAGCTCCATATCACACACCCCGTTTACGCGCGCCCGACTCGGAACGTTCTTCAAGAACGTCGCGGCGGGGATATTCGCGAAAGGAATATGAAGAAATGGAGAGACAGGGAGATACGCGACGCAAGCAGTATATGGGTTACGTGAACGACCCTCAGCCAAGCGTGGTCCAGGAATTGTATCCGTGGACCGCAATGTGCGTTCGAAATGTCGATGTTCATGTGTCCTGCAGTTCACACGTTGACGCGCAATTAGCTGCGTTCTTCATCGACCCACGAGCCAAGTGATCCACCGTTCAGGGTAATCGTATTTGTTATAATTTTATATAAACTCAAGTACTTTTTCGGAATCACACTGGAAACCGAGACTCGAACACCTCCAACCAGCGCCACAGAAGGAGGTGTCGAGCGTCACCATTTCGTAACGGTAGAACCGTGTACGCATCGACCGAAGTCGACTAGGCGACACAAAAGTGTGTCCGAGACGAAATTCGCCGGCACGTGCAAGCAAGCACGTCACCAGCGACCAGGCGCAAAGAACATTTTCCAACATAAAAATTGAAAAAGAAACCATCGAAGGATTGAGGAGGAGGAAACGACGGGGATACCCCGATACAAAGAATCCTCGTTCGACCTCGCACCTTCGGAAGAGTATACGCAAAGAATGGCAGTGCCCGTACACGCACTCTGTGGCACTTGAACGCAATAGCCGTAGGCGAAATTCAACAGAAGCACGGAAGCTAATTAACGGCATAGACGATGGGTCTTTCTTCCCAAATAGCCGACGACGAAGACCAGAACAGCCTTGCCGCGGAATGGGAGTCCGACTATATCATCATCTTTTGCATGCGTATTGCTTTTGAAACTGGAGCAGCAAAAAAAAAAGAGCGTGCGAAGAACTTCGACGGACCCGCGGAGGCTTGATACGGCTTCGACCGGTCTTTCGTCCCAATAGCCGACGACGAAGGTTAAAACAACTTTGTCGCGGAACGGGTGTCCGACTCCGACGTCTTTGAAGCGCGCAAAGCAACCGTGTTCCTCCTACTGGCTAATGAGCAGGCGAAGAACTTCAACGGACCCGCGGAGGCTTGATACGGCTTCGACCGGCCTTTCGTCCCAATAGCCGACGACGAAGGTTAAAGCAACCATGCCGCGGAACGGGTGTCCGACTCCGACGTCTTTGAAGCGCGCAAAGCGACCATCAGTCCTCACTCCTCTCTCCTCCTACTGCTGCTGTTTAGAGTGCTGGTGAATTTCAACGGACGCGCGGAGGCTTGATACGGCTTCGACCGGTCTTTCGTCCCAGTAACCGACGACGAAGGTTAAAACAACCTTGTCGCGGAACGGGTGTCCGACTCCGACGTCTTTGAAGCGCGCAAAGCGACCGTGTTCCTCCTACTGCTAGTGAGCAGGCGAAGAACTTCAACGGACCCGCGGAGGCTTGATACGGCTTCGACCGGTCTTTCGTCCCAATAGCCGACGACGAAGGTTAAAACAACCTTGTCGCGGAACGGGTGTCCGACTCCGACGTCTTTGAAGCGCGCAAAGCGACCGTGTTCCTCCTACTGCTAGTGAGCAGGCGAAGAACTTCAACGGACCCGCGGAGGCTTGATACGGCTTCGACCGGTCTTTCGTCCCAATAGCCGACGACGAAGGTTAAAACAACCTTGTCGCGGAACGGGTGTCCGACTCCGACGTCTTTGAAGCGCGCAAAGCGACCGTGTTCCTCCTACTGCTAGTGAGCAGGCGAAGAACTTCAACGGACCCGCGGAGGCTTGATACGGCTTCGACCGGTCTTTCGTCCCAATAGCCGACGACGAAGGTTAAAACAACCTTGTCGCGGAACGGGTGTCCGACTCCGACGTCTTTGAAGCGCGCAAAGCGACCGTGTTCCTCCTACTGCTAGTGAGCAGGCGAAGAACTTCAACGGACCCGCGGAGGCTTGATACGGCTTCGACCGGTCTTTCGTCCCAATAGCCGACGACGAAGGTTAAAACAACCTTGTCGCGGAACGGGTGTCCGACTCCGACGTCTTTGAAGCGCGCAAAGCGACCGTGTTCCTCCTCTGCCTCTGAATATGTTCGAGATTATTTGCGTTCGATTGAGATTGCGATCGCAGGGCGAAACATTCCATAACTCCTTGCGTTCCATCTTCGTGGTTACCCGGTACTTCCGTCCCTTTAGGACACGCATTTCGGGGACCTGTCGAAACGCTGGAGGAGTACGATTACCACGGATCGCATTTGAATCGAAAGGTAGGTGCGTCGTCTCTTGGACACGGGGTAATTTTTTCTGGTTACGTTCACCAGTTTTGTTTTCTCTACCTAAAAGGTATGACAGAGTCGATGCATGTTTGTATCTCTTCCCGTTTGTCGCAAGAGAGAGACCTTCTCCCTCTTAGTGATTCTGTGATCTGGGCACGACTCTCTCTGTATTTCGGCGCTTGTTACGTGAGCCACGGGCTACGTTGGACGGGAGACCAGGCTCCGCACGTAAGCCATCGTGTGTGTTCCCGTGGCAGCACGATGCTAGTCAGTAGTAGTTTACGTTTTTAAAGAAAAAAAAACGCCACTAATACGATGACGAGGCATTCAGTTACCTTTATTTATAGTCTTGCGACTTTTCTTTAGTATGTGCCATGTTCGATTCCCCTGGGGGATAACGAAACACGGTTTTGGTTGAGAGTCATAGTTACGTTCTTACGCCACTAATACGATGGCGAGTCATTCAGCTACCTTTATTTATAGTCTTGCGACTTTTCTTTATTATGTGCCATGTTCGATTCCCCTGGGGGATAACGAAACACGGTTTTGGTTGAGAGTTATAGTTACACTTTTTCGATCATTGTATTCTTTATGTGACATATATTAATAATGATCCTTCCGCAGGTTCACCTACGGAAACCTTGTTACGACTTTTACTTCCTCTAAGTGATCAAGTTTGGTCATCTTCCCGGCAACATCGGCAATGCCTAGACATTTGCCGCGCACCAGTCCGAAGACCTCACTAAATCATTCAATCGGTAGTAGCGACGGGCGGTGTGTACAAAGGGCAGGGACGTAATCAACGCAAGCTTATGACTCACGCTTACTGGGAATTCCTCGTTCATGGGGAATAATTGCAAGCCCCAATCCCTAGCACGAAGGAGGTTCAACGGGTTACCCGGGTCTTTCGGCCAGGGAAAACACGCTGATTCCTTCAGTGTAGCGCGCGTGCGGCCCAGAACATCTAAGGGCATCACAGACCTGTTATTGCTCAATCTCGTGCGGCTAGAAGCCGCCTGTCCCTCTAAGAAGATTTGTTTGTACGTTGATAGTAAAAACCCACCGACCAAAGCCGGGGGCCTTCGAGATATCACAAGATACGTCTATTTAGCAGGCTAGAGTCTCGTTCGTTATCGGAATTAACCAGACAAATCGCTCCACCAACTAAGAACGGCCATGCACCACCACCCACCGAATCAAGAAAGAGCTATCAATCTGTCAATCCTTCCGGTGTCTGGGCCTGGTGAGGTTTCCCGTGTTGAGTCAAATTAAGCCGCAGGCTCCACTCCTGGTGGTGCCCTTCCGTCAATTCCTTTAAGTTTCAGCTTTGCAACCATACTTCCCCCGGAACCCAAAAGCTTTGGTTTCCCGGAAGCTGCCCGTCGAGTCATCGGAGGAACTTCGGCGGATCGCTAGCTGGCATCGTTTATGGTTAGAACTAGGGCGGTATCTGATCGCCTTCGAACCTCTAACTTTCGTTCTTGATTAATGAAAACATTTTTGGCAAATGCTTTCGCTTCTGTCCGTCTTGCGACGATCCAAGAATTTCACCTCTAACGTCGCAATACGAATGCCCCCATCTGTCCCTATTAATCATTACCTCGGAGTTCCGAAAACCAACAAAATAGAACCGAGGTCCTATTTCATTATTCCATGCACAGAATATTCAGGCGAAAGTAGCCTGCTTTAAGCACTCTAATTTGTTCAAAGTAAACGTACCGGCCCACCTCGACACTCAGTCAAGAGCACCGCGATAGGATACTGGTTGGACCGCCCCGTGAAGAGCTAAATCCACCGGTAGGACGTACCACATAATGCCAGTTAAACACCGCGAGCGGTGAACTGACACTGTGACACACAGATTCAACTACGAGCTTTTTAACCGCAACAACTTTAATATACGCTATTGGAGCTGGAATTACCGCGGCTGCTGGCACCAGACTTGCCCTCCAATTGGTCCTCGTTAAAGGATTTAAAATGTTCTCATTCCGATTACGGGGCCTCGGATGAGTCCCGTATCGTTATTTTTCGTCACTACCTCCCCGTGCCGGGAGTGGGTAATTTGCGCGCCTGCTGCCTTCCTTGGATGTGGTAGCCGTTTCTCAGGCTCCCTCTCCGGAATCGAACCCTGATTCCCCGTTACCCGTTACAACCATGGTAGGCGCAGAACCTACCATCGACAGTTGATAAGGCAGACATTTGAAAGATGCGTCGCCGGTACTGGAAGACCATGCGATCAGCACAAAGTTATTCAGAGTCACCAAAGCAAACGATGGACGAGCAGCGAACCACCCGCCACCGATTGGTTTTGATCTAATAAAAGCATTCCTTCCATCTCTGGAAGGAATTCTGGTTTGCATGTATTAGCTCTAGAATTACCACAGTTGTCCAAGTAAGTTTTGGTACAATCCAATGAACCATAACTGATTTAATGAGCCATTCGCGGTTTCACCTTAGTTCGGTATGTACTGAGACATGCATGGCTTAATCTTTGAGACAAGCATATGACTACTGGCAGGATCAACCAGGGAGTGAGATTGTCGTCACTCGAGAATTATATACAAAACAGCTTCCGTTCCAATTTTATGTGGACTTTGATATATATTTCATTTTTCGTCGTCGGGTCTCTCGGAGATCCGATCGACGATGCTCTCCCAATTTATATGTTCTGGCCTTTTACTCTGCGAGTAAGACCCTTTTCTCTTAGCGATCCCAACATTCGCTCTCAAAGTCCACTTCATATTTCTGACACCTCTTGATTTTCAATTCCCAAGTAACACTTTTCGTCTTTCTTAGAGTGTAAAATTAGCTATGTTATACGGTACACTCTTTCAATACTTTAAAATTATTCAAACCTTCCTCTCTTCGCTCAAGGCTACTCCACACGCATCGCGTGTTTACGCACCCTCGTACGTCTAAAGTGTTTGAAAAATATTCAACATTCCCCTTTATGTAAAAGAGTAGAATAAATTCTATCTCTGATACGGAGTGTTTACAATTCCTTTCGCTCGGAACAAGCCCCTTAATAATTAAAGGAGAGAGTAGATGCTCAGTCGTACAAGCACGCCGATAAAACGAACGTACAGGTCACCAACACCCCGGCAGGGTGCTCGCCACATATAGGCCATTCGGTCAAAGACACCGACCCGTGGCAATGCTGTGAAGAGAATTATCCAGGACGACGCAAGGAGATAGAACAGTCGAAAGAACTACAAGAGTCCTACCGAGGAGCGGTGACTGCTTCTCAACCGAGGTCATAGAATAGCCACACGCCCGCTCCGCTCCACGCCAAGCGCGTCGGATCGTCGTCTCTCTTATAGATACGAAACGAGCGGCCGGGCGGTCGGCGACGCCTGGGCTACGCCACGCGCACTTACCGTGCGAACTCGCTAAACGAGCGCGCCAACCGGAAGGCGCGTTGGAACTTAAACGATCAAAACACGCACCTCAAGAAAAAGGACGCAAAAAAAATTATACCAGGCCCTTCAGCAAGATTATAGCAAGCATACGAAAAAAAAAATTTTCAAAAATGTTAAAATTTTTTTTCGGCGCAGGTAAAAAATTTTTAAAAAAGGATGTATTTAAAAACAAACTGCAGACTAATGTGTAGAATGAACATACGCACCTACACGTATAAAACAAATTGTAAGTCCACCTGACGGTTTTCGAGAAAAACTCAAGAAACCGACCGCTTTCGGAGTTTCTCCGAGCGGCCGAGGCGAATTTTTCTAAGTCCCTGCGCGCCGTAGCCTGGCCGTACGTGCGACGCGTGTAACTTCGCCCGTTCGGATCGTTGTTGCGCCCGATCTACGGGTCGGATCGAGGAGACAGCTATATGGTTCGCTTCGCATTGCTACTGGCTACGTGATGAGCGTGAAACATTTTGCAAAATCGAAAATTTTTCGTTCGGTCCAGGTGGAAAATTTTCAAAAAAATTTTCGGACGGACGGGAACGTTAGATCATTGTGTGGGACGCCGAGACGGACACGTACGTGCAAAAAAAGTGTATGGTCGACCTGACGGTTTTCGAGAAAAACTCAAGAAACCGACCGCTTTCGGAGTTTCTCCGAGCGGCCGAGGCGAATTTTTCTAAGTCCCTGCGCGCCGTAGCCTGGCCGTACGTGCGACGCGTGTAACTTCGCCCGTTCGGATCGTTGTTGCGCCCGATCTACGGGTCGGATCGAGGAGACAGCTATATGGTTCGCTTCGCATTGCTACTGGCTACGTGATGAGCGTGAAACATTTTGCAAAATCGAAAATTTTTCGTTCGGTCCAGGTGGAAAATTTTCAAAAAAATTTTCGGACGGACGGGAACGTTAGATCATTGTGTGGGACGCCGAGACGGACACGTACGTGCAAAAAAAGTGTATGGTCGACCTGACGGTTTTCGAGAAAAACTCAAGAAACCGACCGCTTTCGGAGTTTCTCCGAGCGGCCGAGGCGAATTTTTCTAAGTCCCTGCGCGCCGTAGCCTGGCCGTACGTGCGACGCGTGTAACTTCGCCCGTTCGGATCGTTGTTGCGCCCGATCTACGGGTCGGATCGAGGAGACAGCTATATGGTTCGCTTCGCATTGCTACTGGCTACGTGATGAGCGTGAAACATTTTGCAAAATCGAAAATTTTTCGTTCGGTCCAGGTGGAAAATTTTCAAAAAAATTTTCGGACGGACGGGAACGTTAGATCATTGTGTGGGACGCCGAGACGGACACGTACGTGCAAAAAAAGTGTATGGTCGACCTGACGGTTTTCGAGAAAAACTCAAGAAACCGACCGCTTTCGGAGTTTCTCCGAGCGGCCGAGGCGAATTTTTCTAAGTCCCTGCGCGCCGTAGCCTGGCCGTACGTGCGACGCGTGTAACTTCGCCCGTTCGGATCGTTGTTGCGCCCGATCTACGGGTCGGATCGAGGAGACAGCTATATGGTTCGCTTCGCATTGCTACTGGCTACGTGATGAGCGTGAAACATTTTGCAAAATCGAAAATTTTTCGTTCGGTCCAGGTGGAAAATTTTCAAAAAAATTTTCGGACGGACGGGAACGTTAGATCATTGTGTGGGACGCCGAGACGGACACGTACGTGCAAAAAAAGTGTATGGTCGACCTGACGGTTTTCGAGAAAAACTCAAGAAACCGACCGCTTTCGGAGTTTCTCCGAGCGGCCGAGGCGAATTTTTCTAAGTCCCTGCGCGCCGTAGCCTGGCCGTACGTGCGACGCGTGTAACTTCGCCCGTTCGGATCGTTGTTGCGCCCGATCTACGGGTCGGATCGAGGAGACAGCTATATGGTTCGCTTCGCATTGCTACTGGCTACGTGATGAGCGTGAAACATTTTGCAAAATCGAAAATTTTTCGTTCGGTCCAGGTGGAAAATTTTCAAAAAAATTTTCGGACGGACGGGAACGTTAGATCATTGTGTGGGACGCCGAGACGGACACGTACGTGCAAAAAAAGTGTATGGTCGACCTGACGGTTTTCGAGAAAAACTCAAGAAACCGACCGCTTTCGGAGTTTCTCCGAGCGGCCGAGGCGAATTTTTCTAAGTCCCTGCGCGCCGTAGCCTGGCCGTACGTGCGACGCGTGTAACTTCGCCCGTTCGGATCGTTGTTGCGCCCGATCTACGGGTCGGATCGAGGAGACAGCTATATGGTTCGCTTCGCATTGCTACTGGCTACGTGATGAGCGTGAAACATTTTGCAAAATCGAAAATTTTTCGTTCGGTCCAGGTGGAAAATTTTCAAAAAAATTTTCGGACGGACGGGAACGTTAGATCATTGTGTGGGACGCCGAGACGGACACGTACGTGCAAAAAAAGTGTATGGTCGACCTGACGGTTTTCGAGAAAAACTCAAGAAACCGACCGCTTTCGGAGTTTCTCCGAGCGGCCGAGGCGAATTTTTCTAAGTCCCTGCGCGCCGTAGCCTGGCCGTACGTGCGACGCGTGTAACTTCGCCCGTTCGGATCGTTGTTGCGCCCGATCTACGGGTCGGATCGAGGAGACAGCTATATGGTTCGCTTCGCATTGCTACTGGCTACGTGATGAGCGTGAAACATTTTGCAAAATCGAAAATTTTTCGTTCGGTCCAGGTGGAAAATTTTCAAAAAAATTTTCGGACGGACGGGAACGTTAGATCATTGTGTGGGACGCCGAGACGGACACGTACGTGCAAAAAAAGTGTATGGTCGACCTGACGGTTTTCGAGAAAAACTCAAGAAACCGACCGCTTTCGGAGTTTCTCCGAGCGGCCGAGGCGAATTTTTCTAAGTCCCTGCGCGCCGTAGCCTGGCCGTACGTGCGACGCGTGTAACTTCGCCCGTTCGGATCGTTGTTGCGCCCGATCTACGGGTCGGATCGAGGAGACAGCTATATGGTTCGCTTCGCATTGCTACTGGCTACGTGATGAGCGTGAAACATTTTGCAAAATCGAAAATTTTTCGTTCGGTCCAGGTGGAAAATTTTCAAAAAAATTTTCGGACGGACGGGAACGTTAGATCATTGTGTGGGACGCCGAGACGGACACGTACGTGCAAAAAAAGTGTATGGTCGACCTGACGGTTTTCGAGAAAAACTCAAGAAACCGACCGCTTTCGGAGTTTCTCCGAGCGGCCGAGGCGAATTTTTCTAAGTCCCTGCGCGCCGTAGCCTGGCCGTACGTGCGACGCGTGTAACTTCGCCCGTTCGGATCGTTGTTGCGCCCGATCTACGGGTCGGATCGAGGAGACAGCTATATGGTTCGCTTCGCATTGCTACTGGCTACGTGATGAGCGTGAAACATTTTGCAAAATCGAAAATTTTTCGTTCGGTCCAGGTGGAAAATTTTCAAAAAAATTTTCGGACGGACGGGAACGTTAGATCATTGTGTGGGACGCCGAGACGGACACGTACGTGCAAAAAAAGTGTATGGTCGACCTGACGGTTTTCGAGAAAAACTCAAGAAACCGACCGCTTTCGGAGTTTCTCCGAGCGGCCGAGGCGAATTTTTCTAAGTCCCTGCGCGCCGTAGCCTGGCCGTACGTGCGACGCGTGTAACTTCGCCCGTTCGGATCGTTGTTGCGCCCGATCTACGGGTCGGATCGAGGAGACAGCTATATGGTTCGCTTCGCATTGCTACTGGCTACGTGATGAGCGTGAAACATTTTGCAAAATCGAAAATTTTTCGTTCGGTCCAGGTGGAAAATTTTCAAAAAAATTTTCGGACGGACGGGAACGTTAGATCATTGTGTGGGACGCCGAGACGGACACGTACGTGCAAAAAAAGTGTATGGTCGACCTGACGGTTTTCGAGAAAAACTCAAGAAACCGACCGCTTTCGGAGTTTCTCCGAGCGGCCGAGGCGAATTTTTCTAAGTCCCTGCGCGCCGTAGCCTGGCCGTACGTGCGACGCGTGTAACTTCGCCCGTTCGGATCGTTGTTGCGCCCGATCTACGGGTCGGATCGAGGAGACAGCTATATGGTTCGCTTCGCATTGCTACTGGCTACGTGATGAGCGTGAAACATTTTGCAAAATCGAAAATTTTTCGTTCGGTCCAGGTGGAAAATTTTCAAAAAAATTTTCGGACGGACGGGAACGTTAGATCATTGTGTGGGACGCCGAGACGGACACGTACGTGCAAAAAAAGTGTATGGTCGACCTGACGGTTTTCGAGAAAAACTCAAGAAACCGACCGCTTTCGGAGTTTCTCCGAGCGGCCGAGGCGAATTTTTCTAAGTCCCTGCGCGCCGTAGCCTGGCCGTACGTGCGACGCGTGTAACTTCGCCCGTTCGGATCGTTGTTGCGCCCGATCTACGGGTCGGATCGAGGAGACAGCTATATGGTTCGCTTCGCATTGCTACTGGCTACGTGATGAGCGTGAAACATTTTGCAAAATCGAAAATTTTTCGTTCGGTCCAGGTGGAAAATTTTCAAAAAAATTTTCGGACGGACGGGAACGTTAGATCATTGTGTGGGACGCCGAGACGGACACGTACGTGCAAAAAAAGTGTATGGTCGACCTGACGGTTTTCGAGAAAAACTCAAGAAACCGACCGCTTTCGGAGTTTCTCCGAGCGGCCGAGGCGAATTTTTCTAAGTCCCTGCGCGCCGTAGCCTGGCCGTACGTGCGACGCGTGTAACTTCGCCCGTTCGGATCGTTGTTGCGCCCGATCTACGGGTCGGATCGAGGAGACAGCTATATGGTTCGCTTCGCATTGCTACTGGCTACGTGATGAGCGTGAAACATTTTGCAAAATCGAAAATTTTTCGTTCGGTCCAGGTGGAAAATTTTCAAAAAAATTTTCGGACGGACGGGAACGTTAGATCATTGTGTGGGACGCCGAGACGGACACGTACGTGCAAAAAAAGTGTATGGTCGACCTGACGGTTTTCGAGAAAAACTCAAGAAACCGACCGCTTTCGGAGTTTCTCCGAGCGGCCGAGGCGAATTTTTCTAAGTCCCTGCGCGCCGTAGCCTGGCCGTACGTGCGACGCGTGTAACTTCGCCCGTTCGGATCGTTGTTGCGCCCGATCTACGGGTCGGATCGAGGAGACAGCTATATGGTTCGCTTCGCATTGCTACTGGCTACGTGATGAGCGTGAAACATTTTGCAAAATCGAAAATTTTTCGTTCGGTCCAGGTGGAAAATTTTCAAAAAAATTTTCGGACGGACGGGAACGTTAGATCATTGTGTGGGACGCCGAGACGGACACGTACGTGCAAAAAAAGTGTATGGTCGACCTGACGGTTTTCGAGAAAAACTCAAGAAACCGACCGCTTTCGGAGTTTCTCCGAGCGGCCGAGGCGAATTTTTCTAAGTCCCTGCGCGCCGTAGCCTGGCCGTACGTGCGACGCGTGTAACTTCGCCCGTTCGGATCGTTGTTGCGCCCGATCTACGGGTCGGATCGAGGAGACAGCTATATGGTTCGCTTCGCATTGCTACTGGCTACGTGATGAGCGTGAAACATTTTGCAAAATCGAAAATTTTTCGTTCGGTCCAGGTGGAAAATTTTCAAAAAAATTTTCGGACGGACGGGAACGTTAGATCATTGTGTGGGACGCCGAGACGGACACGTACGTGCAAAAAAAGTGTATGGTCGACCTGACGGTTTTCGAGAAAAACTCAAGAAACCGACCGCTTTCGGAGTTTCTCCGAGCGGCCGAGGCGAATTTTTCTAAGTCCCTGCGCGCCGTAGCCTGGCCGTACGTGCGACGCGTGTAACTTCGCCCGTTCGGATCGTTGTTGCGCCCGATCTACGGGTCGGATCGAGGAGACAGCTATATGGTTCGCTTCGCATTGCTACTGGCTACGTGATGAGCGTGAAACATTTTGCAAAATCGAAAATTTTTCGTTCGGTCCAGGTGGAAAATTTTCAAAAAAATTTTCGGACGGACGGGAACGTTAGATCATTGTGTGGGACGCCGAGACGGACACGTACGTGCAAAAAAAGTGTATGGTCGACCTGACGGTTTTCGAGAAAAACTCAAGAAACCGACCGCTTTCGGAGTTTCTCCGAGCGGCCGAGGCGAATTTTTCTAAGTCCCTGCGCGCCGTAGCCTGGCCGTACGTGCGACGCGTGTAACTTCGCCCGTTCGGATCGTTGTTGCGCCCGATCTACGGGTCGGATCGAGGAGACAGCTATATGGTTCGCTTCGCATTGCTACTGGCTACGTGATGAGCGTGAAACATTTTGCAAAATCGAAAATTTTTCGTTCGGTCCAGGTGGAAAATTTTCAAAAAAATTTTCGGACGGACGGGAACGTTAGATCATTGTGTGGGACGCCGAGACGGACACGTACGTGCAAAAAAAGTGTATGGTCGACCTGACGGTTTTCGAGAAAAACTCAAGAAACCGACCGCTTTCGGAGTTTCTCCGAGCGGCCGAGGCGAATTTTTCTAAGTCCCTGCGCGCCGTAGCCTGGCCGTACGTGCGACGCGTGTAACTTCGCCCGTTCGGATCGTTGTTGCGCCCGATCTACGGGTCGGATCGAGGAGACAGCTATATGGTTCGCTTCGCATTGCTACTGGCTACGTGATGAGCGTGAAACATTTTGCAAAATCGAAAATTTTTCGTTCGGTCCAGGTGGAAAATTTTCAAAAAAATTTTCGGACGGACGGGAACGTTAGATCATTGTGTGGGACGCCGAGACGGACACGTACGTGCAAAAAAAGTGTATGGTCGACCTGACGGTTTTCGAGAAAAACTCAAGAAACCGACCGCTTTCGGAGTTTCTCCGAGCGGCCGAGGCGAATTTTTCTAAGTCCCTGCGCGCCGTAGCCTGGCCGTACGTGCGACGCGTGTAACTTCGCCCGTTCGGATCGTTGTTGCGCCCGATCTACGGGTCGGATCGAGGAGACAGCTATATGGTTCGCTTCGCATTGCTACTGGCTACGTGATGAGCGTGAAACATTTTGCAAAATCGAAAATTTTTCGTTCGGTCCAGGTGGAAAATTTTCAAAAAAATTTTCGGACGGACGGGAACGTTAGATCATTGTGTGGGACGCCGAGACGGACACGTACGTGCAAAAAAAGTGTATGGTCGACCTGACGGTTTTCGAGAAAAACTCAAGAAACCGACCGCTTTCGGAGTTTCTCCGAGCGGCCGAGGCGAATTTTTCTAAGTCCCTGCGCGCCGTAGCCTGGCCGTACGTGCGACGCGTGTAACTTCGCCCGTTCGGATCGTTGTTGCGCCCGATCTACGGGTCGGATCGAGGAGACAGCTATATGGTTCGCTTCGCATTGCTACTGGCTACGTGATGAGCGTGAAACATTTTGCAAAATCGAAAATTTTTCGTTCGGTCCAGGTGGAAAATTTTCAAAAAAATTTGTCGGACGGACGGGAACGTTAGATCATTGTGTGGGACGCCGAGACGGACACGTACGTGCAAAAAAAGTGTATGGTCGACCTGACGGTTTTCGAGAAAAACTCAAGAAACCGACCGCTTTCGGAGTTTCTCCGAGCGGCCGAGGCGAATTTTTCTAAGTCCCTGCGCGCCGTAGCCTGGCCGTACGTGCGACGCGTGTAACTTCGCCCGTTCGGATCGTTGTTGCGCCCGATCTACGGGTCGGATCGAGGAGACAGCTATATGGTTCGCTTCGCATTGCTACTGGCTACGTGATGAGCGTGAAACATTTTGCAAAATCGAAAATTTTTCGTTCGGTCCAGGTGGAAAATTTTCAAAAAAATTTTCGGACGGACGGGAACGTTAGATCATTGTGTGGGACGCCGAGACGGACACGTACGTGCAAAAAAAGTGTATGGTCGACCTGACGGTTTTCGAGAAAAACTCAAGAAACCGACCGCTTTCGGAGTTTCTCCGAGCGGCCGAGGCGAATTTTTCTAAGTCCCTGCGCGCCGTAGCCTGGCCGTACGTGCGACGCGTGTAACTTCGCCCGTTCGGATCGTTGTTGCGCCCGATCTACGGGTCGGATCGAGGAGACAGCTATATGGTTCGCTTCGCATTGCTACTGGCTACGTGATGAGCGTGAAACATTTTGCAAAATCGAAAATTTTTCGTTCGGTCCAGGTGGAAAATTTTCAAAAAAATTTTCGGACGGACGGGAACGTTAGATCATTGTGTGGGACGCCGAGACGGACACGTACGTGCAAAAAAAGTGTATGGTCGACCTGACGGTTTTCGAGAAAAACTCAAGAAACCGACCGCTTTCGGAGTTTCTCCGAGCGGCCGAGGCGAATTTTTCT
>CATORF010000963.1:0-21895 GCA_951804975.1 Anthophora plumipes
CAAGTTTTCTGGTGTTTTGACCACTCCACAGTACGTTTGATATGTAGAGCCGCCGATAACTTGGTTTTCGTGGTGTTTCCAGCTGAGATATGCATTTTCTGCGATAATCTTGGTGAGTCTTCTGTCAGCAGTATGCAGAATCATCTAGATCGCTCTTTTAGAGCTATTTAATGCCAGAAACACGTTTTCAGGTGTATTCACCACTCCACAGTACGTTTGACAGTCAGAAACGGAGATTTCTTGGTTTCGGTCGGGTTTCAAGTTGAGATATGCATTTTCTGCGATAATATTGGTGAGACTTCAGTCAGAAGTATGCAGAATCATCTAGATCGCTCGTTTCGAGCTATGTAATGCGAGAATCACGTTTTCTGGTGTTTCCACCACCCCACAGTGCGTTTGATGTGCAGAACCGGCGACATCTTGATTTTCGTGATGTTTCTAGCTGAGATATGCATTTTCTGCGATAATATTGGTGAGACTTCTGTCAGAAGTATGCAGAATCATCTAGATCGCTCTTTTTGCGCGATTTAATGCGAGAAACAAGTTTTCTGGTGTTTTGACCACTCCACAGTGCGTTTGATATGTAGAGCCGCCGATAACTTGGTTTTCGTGGGGTTTCCAGCTGAAATGCATTTTCTGCAATAATCTTGGTGTTTCATCTATGAGAAGTATGCAGAATCATCGAGAACGCTCTTTTCGAGTTAGTTAATGCGAGAAACACATTTTCTGGTGTTTTCAACATTCCACAGTGTGTCTGATATGCAGAACCGACGATATCTTGGTTTTCGTGGTGTTTCCAGCTGAGATATGCATTTTCTGCGATAATATTGGTGAGACTTCAGTCAGAAGTATGCAGAATCATCGAGATCGCTGTATTCGAGCTATTAAATGCGAGAACCACGTTATCTGGTGTTTTTATCACTCCACAGGGCGTTTGATATGCAGAACCGGCGATATCTTGGTTTTCGTCGGGTTTCCAGCTGTGATATGCATTTTATGCGATAATTTTGGTGAGACTTCTGTCCGAAGTATGCAGAATCATCGAGATCCCTCTTTTCGAGCTATTTAATGCGAGAAACACGTTATCTGGTGTTTTCACCACCCCACAGTGCGTTTGATATGCAGAACCGGCGACATCTTGATTTTCGTGATGTTTCTAGCTGAGATATGCATTTTCTGCGATAATATTGGTGAGACTTCTGTCAGAAGTATGCAGAATCATCGAGATCCCTCTTGTCGAGCTATTTAATTCGAGAAACACGTTATCTGGTGTATTGACCACTCCACAGTGCGTTTGATATGCAGAACCGGCGCCATCTTGATTTTCGTGAGGTTTCAAGCTGAGATATGCATTTTCTGCGATAATATTGGTGAGACTTCAGTCAGAAGTATGCAGAATCATCTAGATCGCTCGCTTCGAGATATTTAATGCGAGAAACAAGTTTTCTGGTGTTTTGACCACTCCACAGTGCGTTTGAAATGTAGAGCCGCCGATAACTTGATTTTCGTGGTGTTTCCAGCTGAGATATGCATTTTCTGCGATAATCTTGGTGAGTCTTCTGTCAGCAGTATGCAGAATCGTCTAGATCGCTCTTTTCGAGCTATTTAATGCCAGAAACACGTTTTCTGGTGTATTCACCACTCCACAGTACGTTTGACAGTCAGAAACGGAGATATCTTGGTTTCGGTCGGGTTTCAAGTTGAGATATGCATTTTCTGCGATAATATTGGTGAGACTTCTGTCCGAAGTATGCAGAATCATCGAGATCGCACTATTCGAGCTATTTTATGCGAGAAACACGTTATTTGGTGTTTTCACCACTCCACAGTGCGTTTCATATGCAGAACCGGCGACATCTTGATTTTCGTGAGGTTTCAAGCTGAGATATGCATTTTCTGCGATAATATTGGTGAGACATCAGTCCGAAGTATGCGGAATCATCGATATCGCTCTTTTCGAGCTATTTAATGCGAGAAACACGTTATCTGGTGTTTTGACCACTCCGCAGTGCGTTTGATATGCAGAAATGGCGAAATCTTGGTTTTCGTCGGTTTTCATCCTGAGGTATGCATTTTCTGCGATAATCTTGGTGCGACTTCTGTCAGAAGTATGCAGAATCATCTAGATCGCTTGTTTCGAGCTATTTAATGCGAGAAACACGTTATCTGGTTGTTTTCACCACTCCACAGTGCGGTTGATATGCAGAACCGGCGACATCTTGATTTTCGTTAGGTTTCAAGCTGATATATGCATTTTCTGCGATAATATTGGTGAGACGTCAGTCAGAAGCATGCAGAATCATCTAGATCGCTCGTTTCGAGCTATTTAATGCGAGAAACACGTTATCTGGTTGTTTTCACCACTCCACAGTGCGTTTGATATGCAGAACCGGCGATATCTTGGTTTTCGTGGGGTTTCAAGCTGAGATATGCATTTTCTGCGATAATCTTGGTGAAACTTCTGTCCGAAGTATGCAGAATCATCGAGATCGCACTTTTCGAGCTATTTAATGCGAGAAACACGTTATCTGGTGTTTTCACCACTCCACAGTTGGTTTGATATGCAGAACCGGAGAATTCTTGGTTTTCGTGGGGTTTCAAGCTGAGATATGCATTTTCTGCGATAATCTTGGTGAGACTTCTGTCCGAAGTATGCAGAATCATCGAGATCGCACTATTCGAGCTATTTTATGCGAGAAACACGTTATTTGGTGTTTTCACCACTCCACAGTGCGTTTGATATGCAGAACCGGCGATATCTTGGTTTTCGTGGGGTTTCAAGCTGAGATATGCATTTTCTGCGATAATCTTGGTGAAACTTCTGTCCGAAGTATGTTTAATCATCGAGATCGCTCGTTTCGAGCTATTTAATGCGAGAAACACGTTATCTGGTGTTTTCACCACTCCACAGTGCGTATGATATGCAGAACCGACGAGATCCTGGTTCTCGTGGGGTTTCAAGCTCAGATATGCATTTTCTGCGATAATCTTGGTGAGACTTCTGTCCGAAGTATGCAGAATCATCGATATCGCACTATTCAAGCTATTTTATGCGAGAAACACGTTATTTGGTGTTTTCACCACTCCACAGTGCGTTTGATATGCAGAACCGGCGATATCTTGGTTTTCGTCGGGTTTCCAGCTGAGATATGCATTTTATGCGATAATTTTGGTGAGACTTCTGTCCGAAGTATGCAGAATCATCGAGATCCCACTTTTCGAGCTATTTAATGCGAGAAACACGTTTTCTGGTGTTTTCACCACCCCACAGTGCGTTTGATATGCAGAACCGGCGACATCTTGATTTTCGTGATGTTTCTAGCTGAGATATGCATTTTCTGCGATAATATTGGTGAGACTTCTGTCAGAAGTATGCAGAATCATCTAGATCGCTCTTTTTGCGCGATTTAATGCGAGAAACAAGTTTTCTGGTGTTTTGACCACTCCACAGTGCGTTTGATATGTAGAGCCGCCGATAACTTGGTTTTCGTGGGGTTTCCAGCTGAAATGCATTTTCTGCGATAATCTTGGTGTTTCATCTATGAGAAGTATGCAGAATCATCGAGAACGCTCTTTTCGAGTTAGTTAATGCGAGAAACACATTTTCTGGTGTTTTCAACATTCCACAGTGTGTCTGATATGCAGAACCGACGATATCTTGGTTTTCGTGGTGTTTCCAGCTGAGATATGCATTTTCTGCGATAATATTGGTGAGACTTCAGTCAGAAGTATGCAGAATCATCGAGATCGCTGTATTCGAGCTATTAAATGCGAGAACCACGTTATCTGGTGTTTTTATCACTCCACAGGGCGTTTGATATGCAGAACCGGCGATATCTTGGTTTTCGTCGGGTTTCCAGCTGAGATATGCATTTTATGCGATAATTTTGGTGAGACTTCTGTCCGAAGTATGCAGAATCATCGAGATCCCTCTTTTCGAGCTATTTAATGCGAGAAACACGTTATCTGGTGTTTTCACCACCCCACAGTGCGTTTGATATGCAGAACCGGCGATATCTTGGTTTTCGTGGGGTTTCCTGCTGAGATATGCATTTTCTGCGATAATCTTGGTGAGTGTTCTGTCAGAAGTATGCAGAATCATCTAGATCGCTCTTTTTGCGCTATTTAATGCGAGAAACAAGTTTTCTGGTGTTTTGACCACTCCACAGTGCGTTTGATATGCAGAACCGGCGACATCTTGATTTTCGTGATGTTTCTAGCTGAGATATGCATTTTCTGCGATAATATTGGTGAGACTTCTGTCCGAAGTATGCAGAATCATCGAGATCGCTCTTTTCGAGCTATTTAATGCGAGAAACACGTTATCTGGTGTATTGACCACTCCACAGTGCGTTTGATATGCAGAACCGGCGCCATCTTGATTTTCGTGAGGTTTCAAGCTGAGATATGCATTTTCTGCGATAATATTGGTGAGACTTCAGTCAGAAGTATGCAGAATCATCTAGATCGCTCGCTTCGAGATATTTAATGCGAGAAACAAGTTTTCTGGTGTTTTGACCACTCCACAGTGCGTTTGAAATGTAGAGCCGCCGATAACTTGGTTTTCGTGGTGTTTCCAGCTGAGATATGCATTTTCTGCGATAATCTTGGTGAGTCTTCTGTCAGCAGTATGCAGAATCGTCTAGATCGCTCTTTTCGAGCTATTTAATGCCAGAAACACGTTTTCTGGTGTATTCACCACTCCACAGTACGTTTGACAGTCAGAAACGGAGATATCTTGGTTTCGGTCGGGTTTCAAGTTGAGATATGCATTTTCTGCGATAATATTGGTGAGACTTCTGTCCGAAGTATGCAGAATCATCGAGATCGCACTATTCGAGCTATTTTATGCGAGAAACACGTTATTTGGTGTTTTCACCACTCCACAGTGCGTTTCATATGCAGAACCGGCGACATCTTGATTTTCGTGAGGTTTCAAGCTGAGATATGCATTTTCTGCGATAATATTGGTGAGACATCAGTCCGAAGTATGCGGAATCATCGATATCGCTCTTTTCGAATTATTTAATGCGAGAAACACGTTATCTGGTGTTTTGACCACTCCGCAGTGCGTTTGATATGCAGAAATGGCGAAATCTTGGTTTTCGTCGGTTTTCATCCTGAGGTATGCATTTTCTGCGATAATCTTGGTGCGACTTCTGTCAGAAGTATGCAGAATCATCTAGATCGCTTGTTTCGAGCTATTTAATGCGAGAAATACGTTATCTGGTTGTTTTCACCACTCCACAGTGCGGTTGATATGCAGAACCGGCGACATCTTGATTTTCGTGAGGTTTCAAGCTGATATATGCATTTTCTGCGATAATATTGGTGAGACGTCAGTCAGAAGCATGCAGAATCATCTAGATCGCTCGTTTCGAGCTATTTAATGCGAGAAACACGTTATCTGGTTGTTTTCACCACTCCGCAGTGCGTTTGATATGCAGAACCGGCGATATCTTGGTTTTCGTGGGGTTTCAAGATGAGATATGCATTTTCTGCGATAATCTTGGTGAAACTTCTGTCCGAAGTATGCAGAATCATCGAGATCGCACTTTTCGAGCTATTTAATGCGAGAAACACGTTATCTGGTGTTTTCACCACTCCACAGTTGGTTTGATATGCAGAACCGGAGAATTCTTGGTTTTCGTGGGGTTTCAAGCTGAGATATGCATTTTCTGCGATAATCTTGGTGAGACTTCTGTCCGAAGTATGCAGAATCATCGAGATCGCACTATTCGAGCTATTTTATGCGAGAAACACGTTATTTGGTGTTTTCACCACTCCACAGTGCGTTTGATATGCAGAACCGGCGATATCTTGGTTTTCGTGGGGTTTCAAGCTGAGATATGCATTTTCTGCGATAATCTTGGTGAAACTTCTGTCCGAAGTATGTTTAATCATCGAGATCGCACGTTTCGAGCTATTTAATGCGAGAAACACGTTATCTGGTGTTTTCACCACTCCACAGTGCGTATGATATGCAGAACCGACGAGATCCTGGTTCTCGTGGGGTTTCAAGCTCAGATATGCATTTTCTGCGATAATCTTGGTGAGACTTCTGTCCGAAGTATGCAGAATCATCGATATCGCACTATTCAAGCTATTTTATGCGAGAAACACGTTATTTGGTGTTTTCACCACTCCACAGTGCGTTTGATATGCAGAACCAGCGATATCCTGGATTTCGTGGGGTTTCAAGCTGAGATATGCATTTTCTGCTATAATCTTGGTGAGACTTCTGTCCAAAGTATGCATAATCATCGAGATCGCTCGTTTCGTGCTATTTAATTCGAGAAACACGTTATCTGGTGTTTTCACCACTCCACAGTGCGTATGATATGCAGAACTGACGATATCCTGGTTCTCGTGGGGTTTCAAGCTCTGATATGCAGTTTCTGCGATAATCTTGGTGAGACTCCTGTCCGAAGTATGCTGAATCATCGAGATCGCTCTTTTCGAGCTATTTAATGCGAGAAACACGGTCTCTGGTTATTTTCACCACTCCACAGTGCGTTTGATATGCAGAACCGGCAACATCTTGATTTTCGTGAGGTTTCGAGCTGAGATATGCATTTTCTGCGATAATATTGGTGAGACTTCAGTCAGAAGTATGCTGAATCATCGAGATCGCTCGTTTCGAGCTATTTAATGCGAGAAACACGTTATCTGGTGTTTTCACCACTCCACAGTGCGTATGATATGCAGAACCGACGATATCCTGGTTCTCGTGGGGTTTCAAGCTCTGATATGCAGTTTCTGCGATAATCTTGGTGAGACTCCTGTCCGAAGTATGCAGAATCATCGAGATCGCTCGTTTCGAGCAATTTAATGCGAGAAACACGTTATCTAGTTGTTTTCAGCACTCCACAGTGCGTTTGATATGCAGAACCGGCGACATGTTGATTTTCGTGAGGTTTCAAGCTGAGATATGCATTTACTGCGATAATATTGGTGAGACATCTGTCAGAAGTATGCAGAATCATCTAGATCGCTCTTTTCGAGCTATTTAATGCGAGAAACACGTTTTCTGGTGTATTCAACCCTCCACAGTACGTTTGACATGCAGAAACGGAGATACCTTGGTTTCGGTCGGGTTTCAAGCTGAGATATGCATTTTCTGCGATCATATTGGTGAGACTTCTGTTAGAAGTATGCAGAATCATCTAGATCGCTCGTTTCGAGCTATTTAAAGCGAAAAAACAAGTTTTCTGGTGTTTTGACCACTCCACAGTGCGTTTGATATGTAGAGCCGCCGATAACTTGGTTTTCGTGGGGTTTCCAGCAGAAATATGTATTTTCTGCGATAATCTTTGTGAGTCTTCTGTCAGAAGTATGCAGAATCATCGAGATCGCTCTATTCGAGATATTTAATGTGA
Organism: Anthophora plumipes; assembly: GCA_951804975.1. NCBI lineage: Eukaryota > Metazoa > Arthropoda > Insecta > Hymenoptera > Apidae > Anthophora > Anthophora plumipes. The sequence continues at coordinate 7,380 of CATORF010000963.1, forward strand.
GAAACACGTTATCTGGTGTTTTCATCACTCCACAGGGCATTTGATATGCAGAACCGGCGATATCTTGGTTTTCGTGGGGTTTCCAGCTGAGATATGCATTTTCTGCGATAATCTTGGTGAGACTCCTGTCCGAAGTATGCGGAATCATCGAGATCGCTCGTTTCGAGCAATTTAATGCGAGAAACACGTTATCTAGCTGTTTTCAGCACTCCACAGTGCGTTTGATATGCAGAAATGGCGAAATCTTGGTTTTCGTCGGTTTTCATCCTGAGGTATGCATTTTCTGCGATAATCTTGGTGCGACTTCTGTCAGAAGTATGCAGAATCATCTAGATCGCTCTTTTCGAGCTACTTAATGCGAGCAGCACGTTATCTGGTGTTTTGACCACTCCACAGTGCGTTTGATATGCAGAACCGGAGATATCTTGGTTTCGGTCGGGTTTCAAGCTGAGATATGCATTTTCTGCGATAAACTTGGTGAGACTTCAGTCAGACGCATGCAGAATCATCTAGATCGCTTGTTTCGAGCTATTTAATGCGAGAAACACGTTATCTGGTTGTTTTCACCACTCCACAGTGCGTTTGATGTGCAGAGCCGCCGATAACTTGGTTTCGGTCGGGTTTCAAGCTGAGATATGCATTTTCTGCGATAATCTTGGTGTTTCATCTATGAGAAGTATGCAGAATCATCGAGAACGCTCTTTTCGAGCTACTTAATGCGAGAAACACGTTTTCTGCAGTTTTCAACATTCCACAGTGCGTTTGATATGCAGAACCGGCGGTATCTTGATTTTCGCGGTGTTTCCAGCTGAGACATGTATTTTCTGCGATAATCTCGGTGAGACTTTAGTCAGAAGTATGCAGAATCATCGAGATCGCACTTTTCGAGCTATTTAATGCGAGAAACACGTTTTCTGGGGTTTTCACCACACCACAGTTCGTTTTATATGCAGAACCGGAGATATCTTGGTTTTCGTGGGGTTTCCAGCTGAAATATGCATTTTCTGCGATAATCTTGGTGTTTCATCTGTGAGAAGTATGCAGAATCATCGAGAACGCTCTTTTCGAGCTACTTAATGCGAGAAACACGTTTTCTGCAGTTTTCAACATTCCACAGTGCGTTTGATATGCAGAACCGGCGATATCTTGATTTTCGCGGTGTTTCCTGCTGAGACATGTATTTTCTGCGATAATCTCGGTGAGACTTTAGTCAGAAGTATGCAGAATCATCGAGATCGCACTTTTCGAGCTATTTAATGCGAGAAACACGTTATCTGTGGTTTTCACAACTCCACAGTGCGTTTGATATGCAGAACCAGCGATATCCTGGATTTCGTGGGGTTTCAAGCTGAGATATGCATTTTCTGCTATAATCTTGGTGAGACTTCTGTCCGAAGTATGCATAATCATCGAGATCGCTCGTTTCGAGCTATTTAATGCGAGAAACACGTTATCTGGTGTTTTCACCACTCCACAGTGCGTATGATATGCAGAACCGACGATATCCTGGTTCTCGTGGGGTTTCAAGCTCTGATATGCAGTTTCTGCGATAATCTTGGTGAGACTCCTGTCCGAAGTATGCTGAATCATCGAGATCGCTCTTTTCGAGCTATTTAATGCGAGAAACACGTTCTCTGGTTATTTTCACCACTCCACAGTGCGTTTGATATGCAGAACCGGCAACATCTTGATTTTCGTGATGTTTCGAGCTGAGACATGCATTTTCTGCGATAATATTGGTGAGACTTCAGTCAGAAGTATGCTGAATCATCGAGATCGCTCGTTTCGAGCTATTTAATGCGAGAAACACGTTATCTGTTGTTTTCACCACTCCACAGTGCGTATGATATGCAGAACCGACGATATCCTGGTTCTCGTGGGGTTTCAAGCTCTGATATGCAGTTTCTGCGATAATCTTGGTGAGACTTCTGTCCGAAGTATGCAGAATCATCGAGATCGCTCGTTTCGAGCAATTTAATGCGAGAAACACGTTATCTAGCTGTTTTCAGCACTCCACAGTGCGTTTGATATGCAGAACCGGCGACATGTTGATTTTCGTGAGGTTTCAAGCTGAGATATGCATTTACTGGGATAATATTGGTGAGACATCTGTCAGAAGTATGCAGAATCATCTAGATCGCTCTTTTCGAGCTATTTAATGCGAGAAACACGTTTTCTGGTGTATTCAACACTCCACAGTACGTTTGACATGCAGAAACGGAGATACCTTGGTTTCGGTCGGGTTTCAAGCTGAGATATGCATTTTCTGCGATCATATTGGTGAGACTTCTGTTAGAAGTATGCAGAATCATCTAGATCGCTCGTTTCGAGCTATTTAAAGCGAAAAAACAAGTTTTCTGGTGTTTTGACCACTCCACAGTGCGTTTGATATGTAGAGCCGCCGATAACTTGGTTTTCGTGGGGTTTCCAGCAGAAATATGTATTTTCTGCGATAATCTTTGTGAGTCTTCTGTCAGAAGTATGCAGAATCATCGAGATCGCTCTATTCGAGCTATTTAATGCGAGAAACACGTTATCTGGTGTTTTCATCACTCCTCAGGGCGTTTGATATGCAGAACCGGAGATATCTTGGTTTCGGTCGGGTTTCAAGCTGAGATATGCATTTTCTGCGATAATCTTGGTGAGACTCCTGTCCGAAGTATGCGGAATCATCGAGATCGCTCGTTTCGAGCAATTTAATGCGAGAAACACGTTATCTAGCTGTTTTCAGCACTCCACAGTGCGTTTGATATGCAGAAATGGCGAAATCTTGGTTTTCGTCGGTTTTCATCCTGAGGTATGCATTTTCTGCGATAATCTTGGTGCGACTTCTGTCAGAAGTATGCAGAATCATCGATATCGCTCTTTTCGAGCTACTTAATGCGAGCAGCACGTTATCTGGTGTTTTGACCACTCCACAGTGCGTTTGATATGCAGAACCGGAGATATCTTGGTTTCGGTCGGGTTTCAAGCTGAGATATGCATTTTCTGCGATAAACTTGGTGAGACTTCAGTCAGACGTATGCAGAATCATCTAGATCGCTTGTTTCGAGCTATTTAATGCGAGAAACACGTTATCTGGTTGTTTTCACCACTCCACAGTGCGGTTGATATGCAGAACCGGCGACATCTTGATTTTCGTGAGGTTTCAAGCTGAGATATGCATTTTCTGCGATAATATTGGTGAGACGTCAGTCAGAAGCATGCAGAATCATCTAGATCGCTCGTTTCGAGCTATTTAATGCGAGAAACACGTTATCTGGTTGTTTTCACCACTCCTCAGTGCGTTTGATGTGCAGATCCGCCGATAACTTGGTTTCGGTCGGGTTTCAAGCTGAGATATGCATTTTCTGCGATAATCTTGGTGGTTCATCTATGAGAAGTATGCAGAACCATCGAGAACGCTCTTTTCGAGCTACTTAATGCGAGAAACACGTTTTCTGCAGTTTTCAACATTCCACAGTGCGTTTGATATGCAGAACCGGCGATATCTTGATTTTCGCGGTGTTTCCAGCTGAGACATGTATTTTCTGCGATAATCTCGGTGAGACTTTAGTCAGAAGTATGCAGAATCATCGAGATCGCACTTTTCGAGCTATTTAATGCGAGAAACACGTTTTCTGGGGTTTTCACCACACCACATTTCGTTTTATATGCAGAACCGGAGATATCTTGGTTTTCGTGGGGTTTCAAGCTGAGATATGCATTTCCTGTGCTAGTCTTGGTGAGACATCAGTCAGAAGTATGCAGAAATATCTACATCGCTCGTTTCGAGCTATTTAATGCGAAAAATCAAGTTTTCTGGTGTTTTCACCACTCCACAGTGTGGTTGATATGCAGAACCGGCGACATCTTGATTTTCGTGAGGTTTCAAGCTGAGATATGCATTTTCTACGATAAGTTTGGTGAAACATCTGTCCGAAGTATGCAGAATCGTCGAGAGCGCTCTTTTCGAGCTGTTTAATGCGAGAAACACGTTCTCTGGTTGTTTTCACCACTCCAAAGTGCGTTTGATATGCAGAACCGGCGACATCTTGATTTTCGTGAGGTTTCAAGCAGAGATATGCATTTTCTGCGATAATCTTGGTGAGACTTCTGTTAGAAGTATGCAGAAACATCGAGATCGCTCGTTTCGAGCTATTTAATGCGAGAAACACGTTATCTGGTGTTTTTACCACTCCACGGTGCGTTGGATATGCAGAACCGGAGATATTTTGGTTTTCGTCGGGTTTCAAGCTGAGATATGCATTTTCTACGATAAGCTTGGTGAAACATCTGTCCGAAGTATGCAGAAACGTCGAGAGCGCTCTTTTCGAGCTATTTAATGCGAGAAACACGTTATCTGGGGTTTTCAACACTCCACAGTTCTTTGGATATGCAGAACAGTAGATATCTTGGTTTTCGTGGGGTTTCAAGCAGAGATATGCATTTTCTGCGATAATCTTGGTGAGACTTCTGTTAGAAGTATGCAGAATCATCGAGATCGCACTTTTCGAGCTATTTAATGCGTGAAACACGTTATCTGGTGTTTTCACCACTCCACAGTTGGTTTGATATGCAGAACCGGCGATATTTTGGTTTTCGTCGGGTTTCAAGATGAGATATGCATTTCCTACGATAATCTTGGTGAAACATCTGTCCGAAGTATGCAGAAACATCGAGAGCGCACTTTTCGTGCTATTTAATGCGAGAAACTCGTTTTCTGGGGTTTTCAACACTCCACAGTTCGTTGGATATGCAGAACCGGCGACATCTTGGTTTTCGAGGGGTTTCAAGCTGAGATATGCATTTTCTGCGATTATCTTGGTGAGACTTCTGTCCGAAGTATGCAGAAACATCGAGAGCGCACTTTTCGTGCTATTTAATGCGAGAAACTCGTTTTCTGGTGTTTTCACCACTCCACGGTACGTTTGATGTGCAGAACCGGAGATAACTCGGTTTTCGTCGGGTTTCAAGCTGAGATATGCATTTTCTACGATAATCTTGGTGAGACTTCTGTCAGAAGTATGCACTATCTTCGATATCGATCTTTTCGAGCTATTTAATGCGAGAAACACGTTCTCTGGTTGTTTTCACCACTCCACAGTGCGTTTGATATGCAGAACCGGCGGCATCTTTGATTTCGGCGGGGTTCAAGTTGAGATATGCATTTTCTACGATAATCTTGGTGGGTCTTTTGTCAGAAGTATGCAGAATCATCTAGATCGCTCTTTTCGAGCTACTTAATGCACGAAACACGTTTTCTGGTGTTTTCACCACTCCACAGTACGTTTGACATGCTGAACCGGAGATATCTTGGTTCTCGTGGGGTTTCAAGCTCTGATATGCAGTTTCTACGATAATCTTGGTGAAACATCTGTCCGAGGTATGCAGAAACGTCGAGAGCGCTCTTTTCGAGCTATTTAATGCGAGAAACACGTTTTCTGGGGTTTTCACCACTCCACAGTTCGTTGGATATGCAGAACAGTAGATATCTTGGGTTTCGTGGGGTTTCAAGCAGAGATATGCATTTTCTGCGATAATCTTGGTGAGACTTCTGTTAGAAGTATGAAGAATCATCGAGATCGCTCTACTCGAGCTATTTAATGCGAGAAACACGTTTTCTGGGGTTTTCACCACTCCACAGTGCGTTTGATATGCAGAACACAGCGATATCTTGGTTTTCGGCGGGGTTCAAGTTGAGATATGCATTTTCTACGATAATCTTGGTGGGTCTTTTGTCAGAAGTATGCAGAATCATCTAGATCGCTCTTTTCGAGCTACTTAATGCACGAAACACGTTTTCTGGTGTTTTCACCACTCCACAGTACGTTTGACATGCTGAACCGGAGATATCTTGGTTTCGGTCGGATTTCAAGCTGAGATATGCATTTTCTACGATAATCCTGGTGAGACTTCTGTCAGAAGTATGCAGAATCTTCGAGAACGCTCTTTTCGAGATACGTAATGCGCGAAACACGTTTTCTGGTGTTATCACCACTCCACAGTGCGTTTGATATGCAGAACCGGCGACATCTTGGTTTTCGTGGGGTTTCAAGCTGAGATATGCATTTTCTGCGATAATCTTGGTGAGACTTCTGTCCGAAGTATGCAGAATCATCGAGATCGCTCTTCTCGATCTATTTAATGCGAGAAACACGTTATCTGGTGTTTTCACCACTCCACAGTGCGTTTGATATGCAGAACCAGCGATATCTTGGCTTTCGTGGGGTTTCAAGCTGAGATATGCATTTTTTACGATAATCTTGGTGAGACTTCTGTCCGAAGTATGAAGAATCATCGAGATCGCTCTACTCGAGCTATTTAATGCGAGAAACACGTTTTCTGGGGTTTTCACCACTCCACAGTGCGTTTGATATGCAGAACCGGCGACATCTTGGTTTTCGTGGGGTTTCAAGCTGAGATATGCATTTCCTGCGATAATCTTGGTGAGACTCCTGTCCGAAATATGCTGAATCATCGAGATCGCTCTTTTCGAGCTATTTAATGCGAGAAACTCGTTTTCTGGGGTTTTCACCACTCCACAGTTCGTTGGATATGCAGAACCGGAGATATCTTGGTTTTCGTCGGGGTTCAAGTTGAGATATGCATTTTCTACGATAATCTTGGTGGGTCTTTAGTCAGAAGTATGCAGAATCATCTAGATCGCTCTTTTCGAGCTATTTAATGCGAGAAACACGTTATCTGGTGTTTTCACCACTCCACAGTGCGTTTGATATGCAGAACCGGCGACATCTTTGATTTCGTCGGGTTTCAAGCTGAGATATGCATTTTCTGCGATAATCTTGGTGAGACTTCTGTCCGAAGTATGCTGAATCATCGAGATCGCTCTTTTCGAGCTACTTAATGCACGAAACTCGTTTTCTGGTGTTTTCACCACTCCACAGTACGTTTGACATGCAGAACCGGAGATATCTTGGTTTCGGTCGGGTTTCAAGCTGAGATATGCATTTTCTACGATAATCCTGGTGAGACCTCTGTCAGAAGTATGCAGAATCTTCGATATCGCACTTTTCGAGCTATTTAATGCGAGAAACACGTTATCTGGTGTATTGACCACTCCACAGTGCGTTTGATATGTAGAGCCGCCGATAACTTGGTTTTCGTGGGGTTTCCAGCTGAAATATGCATTTTCTGCGATAATCTTGGTGTTTCATCTATGAGAAGTATGCAGAATCATCGAGAACGCTCTTTTCGAGCTAGTTAATGCGAGAAACGCGTTATCTGGTTGTTTTCACCACTCCATAGTGCGTTTGATATGCAGAACCGGCTATATCTTGATTTTCGTGAGGTTTCTAGCTGAGATATGCATTTTCTGCGATAACATTGGTGAGACTTCAGTCAGAAGTTTCCAGAATCATCTAGATCGCTCGTTTCGAGCTATTTAATGCGAGAAACACGTTTTCTGGTGTTTTCACCCCCCCTCCCTCCACAGTGCGTTTGATATGCAGAACCGGCGACATCGTGGTTTTCGTCGTGTTTCAAGCTGAGATATGCATTTTCTGCGATATTATTGGTGAGACTTCAGTCTGAAGTATGCAGAATCACCTAGATCGCTCTTTTCGAGCTATTTAATGCGAGAAACACGTTTTCTGGTGTATTCACCACTCCACTGTACGTTTGACATGCAGAACCGGAGATATCTTGGTTTCGGTCGAGTTTCAAGCTGAGATATGCATTTTCTACGATAATATTGGTGAGACCTCTGTCAGAAGTATGCAGAATCTTCGAGAACGCTCTTTTCGAGCTATTTAATACGAGAAACACGTTATCTGGTGTCTTCAGCACTCCACAGTTCGTTGGATATGAAGAACAGTAGATATCTTGGTTTTCGTGGGGTTTCAAGCAGAGATATGCATTTTCTGCGATTATCTTGGTGAGACTTCTGTTAGAAGTATGCAGAATCATCGAGATCGCTCCTTTCGAGCTATTTAATGCGAGAAACACGTTATCTGGTGTTTTCACCACTCCACAGTGCGTTTGATATGCAGAACCAGCGATATCTTGGTTTTCGTGGCATTTCAAGCTGAGATATGCATTTCCTGCGATAATCTTGGTGAGACTTCTGTCCGAAGTATGCTGAATCATCGAGATCGCTCTTTTCGTGCTACTTAATGCACGAAACTCGTTTTCTGGTGTTTTCACCACTCCACAGTACGTTTGACATGCAGAACCGGAGATATCTTGGTTTCGGTCGGGTTTCAAGTTTAGATATGCATTTTCTACGATAATCCTGGTGAGACCTCTGTCAGAAGTATGCAGAATCTTCGATATCGCACTTTTCGAGCTATTTAATGCGAGAAACACGTTATCTGGTGTATTGACCACTCCACAGTGCGTTTGATATGTAGAGCCGCCGATAACTTGGTTTTCGTGGGGTTTCCAGCTGAAATATGCATTTTCTGCGATAATGTTGGTGTTTCATCTATGAGAAGTATGCAGAATCATCGAGAACGCTCTTTTCGAGCTAGTTAATGCGAGAAACGCGTTATCTGGTTGTTTTCACCACTCCATAGTGCGTTTGATATGCAGAACCGGCGATATCTTGATTTTCGTGAGGTTTCTAGCTGAGATATGCATTTTCTGCGATAACATTGGTGAGACTTCAGTCAGAAGTTTCCAGAATCATCTAGATCGCTCGTTTCGAGCTATTTAATGCGAGAAACACGTTTTCTGGTGTTTTCACCCCCCCCCCCCCCCCCCCCCACAGTGCGTTTGATATGCAGAACCGGCGACATCGTGGTTTTCGTCGTGTTTCAAGCTGAGATATGCATTTTCTGCGATAATATTGGTGAGACTTCAGTCTGAAGTATGCAGAATCAACTAGATCGCTCTTTTCGAGCTATTTAATGCGAGAAACACGTTTTCTGGTGTATTCACCACTCCACTGTACGTTTGACATGCAGAACCGGAGATATCTTGGTTTCGGTCGAGTTTCAAGCTGAGATATGCATTTTCTACGATAATATTGGTGAGACCTCTGTCAGAAGTATGCAGAATCTTCGAGAACGCTCTTTTCGAGCTACTTAATGCGAGAAACACGTTTTCTGGTGTTTTCACCACTCCACAGTACGTGTGATGTGCAGAACCGGAGATATCTTGGTTTTCGTGAGGTTTCAAGCTGAGATATGCACTTTCTGCGATAATCTTGGTGAGTCTTCAGTCAGAAGTATGCAGAATCATCTAGATCGCTCTTTTCGAGCTACTTAATGCGAGAAACACGTTTTCTGGTGTTTTCACCACTCCACAGTGCGTTTGATATGCAGAACCAGCGATATCTTGGTTTTCGTGGGGTTTCAAGCTGAGATTTGCATTTTCTGCGATTATATTGGTGAGACTTCTGTCCGAAGTATGCAGAATTATCGAGATCGCTCGTTTCGAGCTTCTTAATGCGAGAAACACGTTATCTGGTGTTTTCACCACTCCACAGTGCGTTGGATATGCAGAACCGGCGATATTTTGGTTTTCGTCGGGTTTCAAGCTGAGATATGCATTTTCTACGATAAGCTTGGTGAAACATCTGTCCGAAGTATGCAGAAACATCGAGAGCGCTCTTTTTGAGCTATTTATTGCGAGAAACACGTTCTCTGGTTGTTTTCACCAATCCACAGTTCGTTTGATATGCAGAACAGTAGATATCTTCATTTTCGTGGTGTTTCCAGCTGAGATATGCATTTTCTGCGATAATCTTGGTGGGTCTTTTGTCAGGAGGATGCAGAATCATCTAGATCGCTCTTTTCGAGCTATTTAATGCGAGAAACACGTTATCTGGTGTTTTCACCACTCCACAGTGCGTTTGATATGCAGAACCGGCGATATTTTGGTTTTCGTCGGGTGTCAAGCTGAGATATGCATTTTCTACGATAATCTTGGTGAAACATCTGTCCGAAGTATGCAGAAACATCGAGATCGCTCGTTTCGAGCTATTTAATGCGAGAAACACGTTATCTGGTGTTTTTACCACTCCACGGTGCGTTGGATATGCAGAACCGGAGATATTTTGGTTTTCGTCGGGTTTCAAGCTGAGATATGCATTTTCTACGATAAGCTTGGTGAAACATCTGTCCGAAGTATGCAGAAACGTCGAGAGCGCTCTTTTCGAGCTATTTAATGCGAGAAACACGTTATCTGGGGTTTTCAACACTCCACAGTTCGTTGGATATGCAGAACAGTAGATATCTTGGTTTTCGTGGGGTTTCAAGCAGAGATATGCATTTTCTGCGATAATCTTGGTGAGACTTCTGTTAGAAGTATGCAGAAACATCGAGATCGCACTTTTCGAGCTATTTAATGCGTGATACACGTTATCTGGTGTTTTCACCACTCCACAGTTGGTTTGATATGCAGAACCGGCGATATTTCGGTTTTCGTCGGGTTTCAAGATGAGATATGCATTTCCTACGATAATCTTGGTGAAACATCTGTCCGAAGTATGCAGAAACATCGAGAGCGCACTTTTCGTGCTATTTAATGCGAGAAACTCGTTTTCTGGGGTTTTCACCACTCCACGGTACGTTTGATGTGCAGAACCGGAGATAACTCGGTTTTCGTCGGGTTTCAAGCTGAGATATGCATTTTCTACGATAATCTTGGTGAGACTTCTGTCAGAAGTATGCACTATCTTCGATATCGATCTTTTCGAGCTATTTAATGCGAGAAACACGTTCTCTGGTTGTTTTCACCACTCCACAGTGCGTTTGATATGCAGTACCGGCGGCATCTTTGATTTCGGCGGGGTTCAAGTTGAGATATGCATTTTCTACGATAATCTTGGTGGGTCTTTTGTCAGAAGTATGCAGAATCATCTAGAACGCTCTTTTCGAGATACTTAATGCGCGAAACTCGTTTTCTGGTGTTTTCACCACTCCACAGTACGTTTGACATGCTGAACCGGAGATATCTTGGTTTCGGTCGGATTTCAAGCTGAGATATGCATTTTCTACGATAATCCTGGTGAGACTTCTGTCAGAAGTATGCAGAATCTTCGAGAACGCTCTTTTCGAGATACTTAATGCGCGAAACTCGTTTTCTTGTGTTTTCACCACTCCACGGTACGTTTGATGTGCAGAACCGGAGATAACTCGGTTTTCGTCGGGTTTCAAGCTGAGATATGCATTTTCTACGATAAGCTTAGTGAAACATCTGTCCAAAGTATGCAGAAACGTCGAGAGCGCTCTTTTCGAGCTATATAATGCGAGAGACACGTTTTCTGGGGTTTTCACCACTCCACAGTTCGTTGGATATGCAGAACAGTAGATATCTTGGGTTTCGTGGGGTTTCAAGCAGAGATATGCATTTTCTGCGATAATCTTGGTGAGACTTCTGTTAGAAGTATGAAGAATCATCGAGATCGCTCTACTCGAGCTATTTAATGCGAGAAACACGTTTTCTGGGGTTTTCACCACTCCACAGTGCGTTTGATATGCAGAACACAGCGATATCTTGGTTTTCGGCGGGGTTCAAGTTGAGATATGCATTTTCTACGATAATCTTGGTGGGTCTTTTGTCAGAAGTATGCAGAATCATCTAGATCGCTCTTTTCGAGCTACTTAATGCACGAAACACGTTTTCTGGTGTTTTCTCCACTCCACAGTACGTTTGACATGCTGAACCGGAGATATCTTGGTTTCGGTCGGATTTCAAGCTGAGATATGCATTTTCTACGATAATCCTGGTGAGACTTCTGTCAGAAGTATGCAGAATCTTCGAGAACGCTCTTTTCGAGATACTTAATGCGCGAAACACGTTTTCTGGTGTTTTCACCACTCCACAGTGCGTTTGATATGCAGAACCGGCGACATCTTGGTTTTCGTGGGGTTTCAAGCTGAGATATGCATTTTCTGCGATAATCTTGGTGAGACTTCTGTCCGAAGTATGCAGAATCATCGAGATCGCTCTTCTCGATCTATTTAATGCGAGAAACACGTTATCTGGTGTTTTCACCACTCCACAGTGCGTTTGATATGCAGAACCAGCGATATCTTGGCTTTCGTGGGGTTTCAAGCTGAGATATGCATTTTTTACGATAATCTTGGTGAGACTTCTGTCCGAAGTATGAAGAATCATCGAGATCGCTCTACTCGAGCTATTTAATGCGAGAAACACGTTTTCTGGTGTTTTCACCACTCCACGGTACGTTTGATGTGCAGAACCGACGATATCTTGGTTTTCGTGGGGTTTCCAGATGAGATAGGCATTTTCTGCGATCATCTTGGTGAGTCTTCTGTCAGATGTATGCAGAATCATCGTGATCGCTCTATTCGAGCTAGTTAATGCGAGAAAAACCTTATCCGGTGTTTTCACCACTCCACAGTGCGTTTGATATGCAGAACCGGCGATATTTTGGTTTTCGTCGGGTGTCAAGCTGAGATATGCATTTTCTACGATAATCTTGGTGAAACATCTGTCCGAAGTATGCAGAAACATCGAGAGCGCTATTTTCGAGCTATTTAATGCGAGAAACTCGTTTTCTGGGGTTTTCACCACTCCACAGTTCGTTGGATATGCAGAACCGGAGATATCTTGCTTTTCGGTTGGTTTCAAGCTGAGATATGCATTTTCTGCGATAATCTTGGTGAGACTTCTGTCCGAAGTATGCTGAAACATCAGGGATTCGCTCTTTTCGAGCTATTTAATGCGAAAAACACGTTTTCTGGGGTTTTCACCACTCCACAGTTCGTTGGATATGCAGAACAGTAGATATCTTGGGTTTCGTGGGGTTTCAAGCAGAGATATGCATTTTCTGCGATAATCTTGGTGAGACTTCTGTTAGAAGTATGAAGAATCATCGAGATCGCTCTACTCGAGCTATTTAATGCGAGAAACTCGTTTTCTGGGGTTTTCACCACTCCACAGTTCGTTTGATATGCAGAACCGGCGATATTTTGGTTTTCGTCGTGTGTCAAGCTGAGATATGCATTTTCTACGATAATCTTGGTGAAACATCTGTCCGAAGTATGCAGAAACATCGAGAGCGCTCTTTTCGTGCTACTTAATGCGAGAAACTCGTTTTCTGGGGTTTTCACCACTCCACAGTTCGTTGGATATGCAGAACCGGAGATATCTAGGTTTTCGGGTGGTTTCAAGATGAGATATGCATTTCCTGCGATAATCTTGGTGAGACTTCTGTCCGAAGTATGCAGAATCATCGAGATCGCTCGTTTCGAGCCATTTAATGCGAGAAACACGTTATCTGGTGTTTTTACCACTCCACGGTGCGTTGGATATGCAGAACCGGAGATATTTTGGTTTTCGTCGGGTTTCAAGCTGAGATATGCATTTTCTACGATAAGCTTGGTGAAACATCTGTCCGAAGTATGCAGAAACGTCGAGAGCGCTCTTTTCGAGCTATTTAATGCGAGAAACACGTTTTCTGGGGTTTTCACCACTCCACAGTTCGTTGGATATGCAGAACAGTAGATATCTTGGTTTTCGTGGGGTTTCAAGCAGAGATATGCATTTTCTGCGATAATCTTGGTGAGACTTCTGTTAGAAGTATGCAGAATCATCGAGATCGCACTTTTCGAGCTATTTAATGCGTGAAACACGTTATCTGGTGTTTTCACCACTCCACAGTTGGTTTGATATGCAGAACCGGCGATATTTTGGTTTTCGTCGTGTTTCAAGCTGAGATATGCATTTCCTACGATAATCTTGGTGAAACATCTGTCCGAAGTATGCAGAAACATCGAGAGCGCACTTTTCGTGCTATTTAATGCGAGAAACTCGTTTTCTGGGGTTTTCAACACTCCACAGTTCGTTGGATATACAGAACAGTAGATATCTTGGGTTTCGTGGGGTTTCAAGCAGAGATATGCATTTTCTGCGATAATCTTGGTGAGACTTCTGTTAGAAGTATGCAGAATCATCGAGATCGCACTTTTCGAGCTATTTAATGCGAGAAACTCGTTTTCTGGTGTTTTCACCACTCCACAGTGCGTTTGATATGCAGAACCGGCGACGTCTTTGATTTCGTCGGGGTTCAAGCTGAGATATGCATTTTCTACGATAATCTTGGTGAGACTTCTGTCCGAAGTATGCAGAATCATCGAGATCGCTCGTTCCGAGCTATTTAATGCGAGACACACGTTTTCTGGTGTTTTCACCACTCCACGGTACGTTTGATGTGCAGAACCGGAGATAACTCGGTTTTCGTCGGGTTTCAAGCTGAGATATGCATTTTCTAAGATAATCTTGGTGAGACTTCTGTCAGAAGTATGCAGGATCTTCGAGAACGCTCTTTTCGAGCTACTTAATGCGAGAAACACGTTTTCTGGGGTTTTCACCACTCCACAGTGCGTTTGATATGCAGAACACAGCGATATCTTGGTTTTCGTGGGGTTTCAAGCTGAGATATGCATTTTTTACGATAATCCTGGTGAGACTTCTGTCAGAAGTATGCAGAATCTTCGAGAACGCTCTTTTCGAGCTACTTAATGCGCGAAACACGTTTTCTGGTGTTTTCACCACTCCACGGTACGATTGATGTGCAGAACCGGAGATAACTCGGTTTTCGT